>JAPEBW010000234.1:0-70348 GCA_027405785.1 Ophiocordyceps robertsii
AGAGGGTCGGTTAAGCTCTACGCTATAGTTAGCTTAGGTATAAAAGTATAATAAACCTCGCCCGACCGTATATAATACCTAGCCCGACTATATACTATACCTCGCCTAACTATATATAAAACCTTAGCTAACTAAACGTAGTACCTTAACTATCTATAATAAAGAATTAATTTAAAATTAATTTTAATTTAGTTATATTTATTATTCTACTTATTAACTATACTATAAGATCTTTTTAATTATTATACTATTCTTTTATAGATAAAGACTTATTTTAATTTAGTTTATAAATAATATATAGATATACTAATTAGTAGTTATAGTATATAACATACTTTAACCTTTATTACCGCACTTTACCCCGCCTTAAAAAGTTTTCTATATTAATTTAGATTTAATTTAAAATTTATTCTTACTTTATAATCTTTATACCTTTAGTATCTATAAATCTTTTATAAATCTATAAATACTCTTTTTATCTATATAAGATATAGTTAAATAATTAAGAGGTATCTTATTATAGCTTATAGCCTTTCTTTAGTAATAAAGAAAGTATTAATAAGGCTACCTTTCTTAACCTTTGTTAATATTCCGATTAACGTTTAGTAATGCGAACCGAGCCCTTTATAGTAGATAATAACCGTAACCGGGCAAACTTATAAGCTAACTTTAACGAGCATATTTAAGGCATTAAAAAAGAGCGCGACCGACTATAAGATATAAGGAAATTAGAATTAATTTAAAATTTATTTCTAATTAAATCTAGCCTATTTACCTTTAAATAGAGCTAGCCCTAGGCTTTAAGAGCGATTTAGACTATAAAGCTAATAATCTTAATAACTAAGCTTAAGATATTAAGCTTAAGATCTCTCTTATTATAATCTATGGATTTAACGATAATCTACTAAGCGGTAATAATAACTTAAACGGTTATAGACTTTATATTAATATAGTTATTTACTCTCCTTATCTCTTAAAGTACTTAAATATATATAAAAATAGCGTTATATATATAATACCTACTAAACTACTTAAAAAAACGGAGATAGAAGCGCCTTAAATAGCAATAAGATTAAAATTATTTTTAAACTAGTTATAAACTAATTAAGAATTAATGAAATTTAATATAACCTTACTAAGTCCTACCCTTTAAAGCTTAGCTTAACCCGGCTATTTAGCAGTATACCGTGTTATCGCACTACTTACTGCTATACCGGTAGTAAAGCATACGAGTTTTTATCGGATTTATTTCGGTATACTACTATTACTAATAGTATATTTAATTAAGTAGACTCTTTACGTAAAAGACTACTAAAGCCCTCTATAAAGAGGTAGGCAGTAAGGTAAATTTTATAATTAATTTATAATCGATTCGTATTAATTTATATAATAGCTACGCCTATAAAGCTTTACTAAAGTTTTAGTAGATTTAACTATATGCCCCCCGCCTTAATAGCTATAAGCTTTAGCTTATATTAAGAGGTTATAGTATAAGTATATTCTCTTTTCTTACTACGCTTATAATATATTAACTTCTTATAGGAAATTATATAGTTAAACTAGTTATATATTATATATATAAATACCGAACGAGGCTATAGAGCTAGGAGGGAATATAAGCGATATTTCTTCTCGCTTTGCCCTTTATAGTTCTAGCTTTATTACGATTTTATTCGATAGGTAATTGCTAGCTAAGACCTTAATAGCGAGCGGGAGCGTTACTACTTAATAAACTTAAATAGGGGTTAGAGAAAAACTTATAGTATATTCTTTTTATTAAATCCGAATTAACATTAAATTAATTCTAAATTAATTTTAATAGATATTAATTACCTTTTACGGGAGGGCAAGATTATTAAACGTAGATACGATATCCGGTTTATATTTCTTATGCTAGTATAAGATTTAATAAAGGCGGTTATTATATTATCGTATAGGAAATATTTATATCCCCTAATCTTACTAATAAAGACGTTAGTAGAGATTATAAACGGCCTATATATAGTAATTATAAAAGCTAGGATTAATCGCATATAATACTGACCGCTAAATAAGGTACTTTATTTATTTTAAAATCTCTTTTTAATTAATTTTAAATGCATTCCTTTAATATAAGGAGCTTTATAACTTTTAAGCTTAATATAATAGCAGACCTTTTAATAAAATTTATACTAGCTTAATAAATCTTAGTTAAGTATATATAATCTTAAAAAAAGTAGAGGTTCTTTATAACTTAGTAAGGTCGGGTTAAATAGCAGTTACTTTAAAGTTTATATAATAAATAAGTAAGGAAAATTAAGTAAGATATTATAAATTTATTTTAGAATTAATTCTAAATTATGTTTAGTATATTTAGTATATCCTTAAGGATAAGAACACTTTTATAGCTATTTATTCTTATAAAGAATAAGGTAAGCTCTTTTAAGAAAGCTTACTTCGCTCTTTTAAAACTAATATTAACTATAAGCATCTTATTAAAAAGAAAAATATTAAGTAAATTTAGGCTTAGTATAGCCCTTACTATTAAAGAGGTAAATTAATTTTAAACTAATTTCTATATTGCTTTAGCTAACTTACTTTTAGTTCTTCCCCTTACGCGTGCCTTCTTAAATCGCGAGTTAGACGCCGTTATTTACTATATTTATATCGAGACGCATAAAGCACTTAAGCGGTAGTATAACATTAACTTATAGTAAAAGCATCTCTATTGTATAGGATTAATTAGTATTACGATCGATTAAGACTAAAAAGAAATAATAAGTATAAGATTTCTAATACTTTTAAATTAATTCTAAACTAACTAGTAATAGGATTTAGTTAATGCCTTACCTAGCTTAATAAGAAAAGCCGCTTATAGTAGTAGTAAGTTAGGCGCGTAATAGGCTTTTATAAGGTATATTTTTAGCGTAGTGTTAAAAAACACTACTTAGCGGGAGAGCGTAGCCCTAGCTCTAAGTTTAAGCGGATAATAAACTTACTTAACGTAAAGTCTAAGGAGAACTACTTAAAGCTTATAAGCTATCTTAAAAGTAAGCTATAAAATGAATTTTAGACCGAATTTTTACTAACTAATTATATAAGAGAGCTAGGCTTTAAAGACTAAGCGAAGTATAAAAGTTAGCCCGTTATTTAAGTAGGCTTAAATAAGTATTATAGTAGTATACTACCTAAAGACTAAGACTTAATATAAGACTATATAAGTATAGTAAAGGTCTTATATAAAGTCTCTTATCGTTAAAGTAGTAGATTTATCCCTCTTTTTACTTATATTAAGCGGTATATTCTTTATTTATTTTTAACTAATTTCGAATCGATTTTAATATAATTATAATTATTAGGAATAAGACCGCCTTACTCTTAGCCTTAACTAAATAAACGTAGAGTTTAGTATCTATATTATATATACTAATATATCTCTTACTAAGAGATATTAATATATAATTTAACAATAATAAGTAAAGCGGCTAAGAAAATAGTATATAAAGCTTAAGTAGCGTATAAAAGACTTTAATAAGATTATATTATATGCAGCGGCCTAAGTTATATAACGAAGAGGATTATAGGTACCTTTAAGGTTAAGATAAATATTATAATTTATATTGCTATTAGTAAAAGTATTAAGGTCGGCATTAAGGTTAGCCTTACGATAAAGATAAGTAGTAGAAAGCGATAGTTAGAGATAAAGGAGAAGGGATTCGGAAAGGTTAATCTTAATACGGGCAAACTTATTAGGCCTTTAACGCGGGGGATTAAATATAAGGTAAGTAAAAATTAATTTAAAATTAATTTAAAGCTAACTAAATAATATAGTAAAAGCCGGTCGCGGTTAAAAAAACCTTTTTAGTTAACGGCCCCTACTTTAGCCGATTTAATAACGCTTATTTAATCTTAAGCGGAAATAATAAAAGTATAAGCAAAAGAGATAAAGGCTAGCAATATAACTATAGTAACTATATAGCGTTAAATAATAAATATATAGCGGCAACTAATAAAGAAGAAGGATAGCATGTAAATTTCTATTACTTTTACTTTTATAATATATAAAATTAAATTTAAATAACCGCCGAATTAATTCTAATTAAAAACAAATTATGTAATAAAAAAAAGTAAATAAAAACAAAAATAAACAGCGAAGCCTTAATCTTTTTTTTTTAAAAAAAAACGCTACTAGACCTAATAAACGTTATCGCGCTCCTTAAGTAAGCAATCTATAAAAACTAATTAGCTATTATCTTTTAATTAATTTTAAGTTAAAAACACTTACCGCGACTAAAACTTAAATAAATAGGGCATATCTCCTAAAGTAAAAATCCGGCCGCCCTTAATATATCGTCTATATTAAGTTAGCTATTATATATATAAAGCGCTTAAATCTATAAAATAATTAAGGAGGAAGGCTATTTTTTTTTAATTAGTTAAAAGTTCTTTATATACTAATAAGGAATTAATTCTAACTTACTATAACTAGCCTAAAAGCCGCCTTAAGCGCAGCAACCTCTATAAGCATAAGGATAGCCGCTAGGGCGTCGGGCATATCGTTATTATCGAAGCTAATAAAGCTAGCGCTACTACTACTATCGCTGCTGCTACTATCGCTACTATTAGCATCGGCGTTAGCATTAGCGGTAATAAGGACAGGGGCGGGGGTGATATTAGCATTAAGTTCCTACTTAAATTAAATTAACACCTATCTAAGACCTTAAAAAAATCAATTTATATACCTTATTATTAAGCGTATCGCTAAGCGCATTAAGCGGTCTTAAGTTATCGTTGCTAGTATCGTCGGCGTCGTCGGCGTTATTAGCGTTATTAGCGTTATTAGCTATATTAGCGTCGGCGGCGGGGGCGGGGGCGGGGGCGGGGGTAGCGATATATTTTTACTAAAATTAAATTAATACTAATCTAAGAAGAAAAATCAATTAGTTCTAATATACTATATTGCTATATAAAGCTAGTCCTTAAGCGCGGAGTAAGGCATACTCCGCCTTAAGGTAAGCGGCGCGGGCATAGGCGGCGGCGGCGGTAATAGCGGCGGTAGTAAGCGGCATAAAGGCAGGCGGCTTTAAGGCTAGTAGCTATACTACCACGCCTTACGGCTTATAAGGTGATTAGTTAGGGCGGGCGCCTTTTATAAAGTCGCGGTACTAGCCTAATTAATTAAATATTAGTCTTAAACTAATTCTCTCCCTTTCTTTTTTAGCTAAGGTACTAACGGCTTATTAACGCGCTTATTAACGACTTATTTTAGCTACTTTTACGGTGCTAAACCGCTTCTTTATATACTATTTCGTAGTAGCGGCGTAAGGCCGACTTAAAGGAGAACTTTACTTTTTATTAAAATTAATTAGCATTTAAACCTAAATTAATTTAATAAGTTACTTATATAAAGTAAAGCTGCCCGTAGGCCTAATAGCGATAAAAGACCTCCTTTAAGTAGAGGATTATCTCGCTTGCCTATTTTTTATTAGCTTATACCTTAGCTTTAAGGTTGTTTCTTAGCACTTACTTTATTTCGGATAATATCCGGCACTATATCCTTAAGCAGGCGCTACCCGCCGTTTAGGTATCGCTTATACTATTTATTTCGCTTATATGCTATTAAAATTAATTTCGTACTCGTTAAAAATTCATCTTATTAAGGCGCGATATAGTATAATAAATTAGTTGCGGAGAGGTTATAAAAAGGAAGAGAAATTAATTCTAAGTTATTATATAAAGAAAAATAAATAAGGTAGATATATACGTATATAGTCGTTGTATATAGCTAGTTACTATTATAGTAACTAGATAATAGCAACTAATAACGATAATAATAACTAATAACTATAATAATAACTAATAATAAAAATAGTAACTAATAATTATTAAAGTATAGATATTATACTAAATTAAATATTCTTAGATCGAATTAGAATTAAATCCGAATTAAATTATTATATTATTAGTTAAGGTATTGCGTTTAGTTAGTCGAGGTAATATACTTAGTTAGTCGAGGTGTTATACTTAGTTAGTTAAGGTGTTACACTTAGTTAGGTAAGGTTTATTATACCTTTATACTTAAGCCGACCCTTTATAAAAGCTACGCTAACTATACTATTAAGCTAAGCTAACTACGGTACTAAAGTAAGTCTATAGTCGGATAAGGGGGGGGGGGGAAGGGTTAGCTAAGCTACATACTTATATTATAATATTAAGTATAGAGGAGCATTTTAAAAGTCTTAACTATATAATATTCACGCTAGTCTTATTTAGGATCGGGCATTCTTAAATAGGCAGGTGGCGGCCTAATTAAGACTAGCGTGTATAGCTATATAGATAAGACTTTTAAAATGCTTTTTTATAAAGGTACTTAAAGAATTATACCTATAGAATTTTAAAGATATAAGTATAAAGGAGTATTTTAAAAGTCTTAACTATAAAGCTATACACGCTAGTCTTAATCAGGCCGCCACCTGCTTCTTTAGGAATTCCCAATCTTAATTAAGACTAGTATATAAATTATATAGTTAAGACTTTAAAATGCTTTTCTATACCTATATCTTTAAAATTCTATAAGTATAATTCTATAAGTACCTGTAAAATAAAGTTTAAAAGAATTATACTTATTATTGTACTTATTTATACTTACTATAAGTATTTTTGCTTTTTGCTAAAAGTAAACTTCTTTTTTTATAAACATTTAATAATTTAAAAATACTTCTTTTTATAAAGTAAGATCTTTACTGTTTTTTAAGTATTTTTATTAACCTTTTTAAATATAATAAAAGCTAAAAGAGTTTTTTTTAAGCTTAAAAAGATAATTTAAAGTAAGTTTTACTTATTAAAAAGTTTATTTAAGCTTGGGTTTTTATTAGTTAATCTTTTACTTTATTATTATTATAAAACATAATAATTATACTTATAATATAGCGATTTGAATTTATAACTTTTATTATACAAATACCTTTTACCTCTTTTATAATATTACTTTTATTAAGATTATTAAAAAAAATTGTTATTATTATAAATTAAGAAAAGGTTTAGGAAAATAATATAATATAATATCTATTTAATTAATTAAATTATTTAAAGCTAGTATATACTTAGTTTAATCGTATATAGCTAAATAATTATTTATTAAAAGCTAAAAAAAAAGAAACTTTATTTAAGCTATATAGCTTCTTACTTATAAGTATAGCTTAAACAGCTTATACTTAAGTTGAATTTAAAATAAGGTTAAGCTAAGTTTTAATTAAGTCTTTTTTAACTTCGGCTATATATTAGCTTTACCTTTAAGTGTTTACTATAATATAATTATAGCTTTTCTTATAGTATAGCTTATAATATTCATTTATTTTAAAAGTATAATATAGTAGTATATACAATATTAATAGGCTACTTTTAACTTTATATATAATATTTATTAGTATAATCGTTTTTTTTATACTTATACTATACTTATTAATATAGATTAATATATCTTTATAAATAACGTTATAATACAGTATTAAAAGCGTTGTATACTTAGCTTTTTTTATTATTATATCGCCCTTAATAATACTAAGGCGGCGTAATATACACCCTCCGCTTATTACTTTTATTAGTGCTTAAAGTAGATTTTAGCTCCTTGCTTTTTTTACTTTTTAAGTATAAATACGTTTTTTCTTTTTTCTTTTTATTACTAATTCTTTTATACGTACGCTAACTCTTATAATAGTTCCGGTACGCCGCGCTTTAATATATTTACCTTAGCTTTTTACGCTTTATCTTACGCTAGCTTATTAGTATCTTTTTATAGTCTACTTTTTAATATGCTTAGTAACTCTATATTACCGCTATTATATTAGTATTTATGCTTATTATTATAACTTTATACGTAAAGCGCAATATATAATATAACTATATAACGCTTTTTTTACTTTATAAATATTAAATATATAGCATTTTTTACTTTAAATATTTAGTATAAAGTATATTGTTATTATAGCGAGCTAAGCTTAAATATACTTTAATATTTCAAGTTTATTTATTAATATTAACTAATAATAAGTAGTTTACTTAAATTAAGTCTTAGTTTTTTCTAAATTTTATTTATATTTTATCTATATTTAATTATATTTAATTATATTTTATATTTCCTTTCTTACTATTTATACTTACAATAATGTTTTAGTATATTTATATTATACTTATTATTTAAATTAGTTTTAATATTTTCTAAATATAAGTAAAAACTATAAAGTAGCTAGTAGCTAAGCGGGGGCAAGACCCCGTTAAACTAGTAGTGCGGTTAGTTACCTTATAAAGTTAGTATAAAGGGCAGTAATACTATTAAGTATTACTAGCGGACTTTTATCTATTAATACGACGGCAACCCCTCTTATTATATTATAATTATAATATCTAAATATAGCTCTTTATTTAAGACCGGGCGATAGATAGTAACTAGCTCGGCTACGTTAAGCTAACAGGGCAAGCACGTAATAAGCGCACGGCAGCAGCGGGGCATAAGACCCAAGGCGCATATAATAAGACGTCGGGTAGCTAGGCCTACGGGTAACTATATTAACTAGCTAAGGGGCGCGGCGCGCTAAGCCTTAAGAGCCCGTGTTAGTTAAGGTATCCCTACTTATAGGAACCGGGGCCTATAGGTAAGCGCTTAAAGGCGTGCTAATTAAATTAGTAGCCTAAAAGCGTGCTGCTATAAAGAGGGGATAGTTATAAGGTGGCTAGCAGTTAGGCGGGGGCAAGACCCCGTTAGACTAGTAGTGCGGTTGCCTTATAAAGCTAGTATAAAAAGTAGTAATACTATTAAGTATTATTAGCGGACTTTAATCTATTAGTGTAATAGTAAACCTTTTTATTATATTATGAAAACCTTTTTTTTAAAATTTGTTTTTACTATCTTTTTTTTCTTTACTTTTAAGATTTATTTAATATTATCCCTCTGCTTTATTTATATTATTTTTTATAGCGTTACTATATTCCTTTAAACTCCTTTAAAGTAATTATATCTTAAAAGTTATTAACTAGCTACTAAGTTAAGTTAATATACCTTTACTACTTTATAAAAACTTAGTGTTTATTCCTTTTTTTAATTTATTTCTACTAAGTTTATTAAATTCTTTTTATAATATATTTTAGTTTAATATCTTTTTTAACTACTAATATTAGCTAGGAGATATTAACTACTTAGCTAAGTAAAAAAGTATCCGCTACGTAGTAAAAGAGCTTTTTATATAGTTTTTTATATACTTTTCCTAGTATATTAAATTTTGCTATATATAAGCTTACTACTTTAATTATAATAAACTTTTAGTATAGCTAGTTAAGCCTTTAATAAACCTTCTTTATAGTATACTTTTTTATATTTAACTATATATTATCGCTGATTTAAAGCTTTTTTGTTAATATATATATTTAGTTTATTAATTCTTTTACTTTATTTATAATATAGTAATAGCTATTTAAAAAAAGTTAGCGACTTTTTTTATATAAGTTTTTGTATACTTTTTATACTTAGTATAAGTAGTCTCTCTTTTTATATATATAAAGAAGTAAAATATATTCTTTTATAGCTTATAAGCTCAGTATAATATAAATAGTATATAATCTAAATAAGCTAAAATATATATTATACCCGCTATGCAATTCTATATATTATATATATTCCCTTGCTTTATATAACGTTTATATAAGCAAGATATAAGGAGAAGAAAAAGAGTAGTATGTAGAGACTATAAGCAGGATCTTAAAAATTAACGCTAAGCCGCCACGCTACTATATATTCCTAGCAGAAATAATCCCTAGGCTTACTAAGATAACGTAAGCCCGTATTTAGCCGAAGGTTTATTATACGAGGATACGTTAGATAAAGAACCTTTTTCTTTGTTACTAAGGTTACTTATAGCTTTAGAATTATTTATAATAAGAAGCCTTAGTGCCCTTTTTACTTTAATTAGATTATAAACAATAAATATATATATCTTGTCTATTTCTTTTATATACTTTTTATACTCTTAAAATCCCCTTACGTATAGCTACTAACTTACTTTATAATACGCTTATTTTGCTTTTTTATTAGTTCTAAACCCGGCTTTCTTTTAAGCTAACCTTACACCTAACTTTCGCTAGCGTTATTCTAACTATTACGTAATTTAATAATTCTAATAAATATTCTCCCCGCTTTTAACGTTATTACGCTTACTAAGCGTTCTTTTTCTAGAAGTTTCTAGATATCTTATCGGACTTAGTTTAGAAATTCCCTTCTTCTCTCGTTTTTATATTTTATATTTTATAACCGCAATTTATAAGACTATATAAATCGATAAAAACCCCCGAAAGTTTTCGTCTATATAAAGACGCACGTGCCTTTTAATAGACATTTTATTATTTCTTTTTACTCACTTTTTACAAAGGTTTTTACCCTCTTTTCCTTCTCTCTTTTATACTCCTCGATTTCTATTTAGCTATAAGGATTTTAAAACTTATAAACAAACCTTTGAAAAATCTTATCTTACGCAATAAAGAATATACTCTTTTAAACGATTTTCGTTATATTTAATAAACCTTATTATTATCTTTTTTAACTAATATCTCCTTAAAACCTTTTTACCTTTTTACCTTTTTACATCTTCTTTTATATTAACCTTTATATAGAAATACCTTTTAAGGAATTCGATAGAAATTATAGCTACTAAGAATAACTACTAATTTAGTAAACTAAAAGGTTCCTCGAACTATTCCTCTTAGTTACTTCGAAAAAAATCCGTTTTTATCTAAGAAAAAGCTGCTAAAGCCGTTTCTTAAGATCTATATATTTAATCCGTAAAAGCCCTAGCCTTAATACGTCTAATAGTTTAGGATAGCCCTCCTTTTAAAATAAAATACTATATAACTATAAAGTTAGCTTAAGAAGCTTTAAAAACCCTTTATAACTTAGTAAACTTTACTTTCAATTTTCTTATTAAAAATAAATATTAAATATTACCCTTAAAACATATATTTTAATTAAGGTATATCTTAATAAGATAAAAGAGCTTTTTAATAAGCCAAATACTTAAGAAATTCAAATTCTTAAGGTGTTAATACTATTAAGATTTTAAAATACATAAATAGCTTTTTTTTATCTTAATAACTAATGTTTTTTAAGCTCTTTAAAATAATGCTTAAGCGTATACTTTAAAATTACTTTCTTACTTTTTAAATAATGAATTTAAAAGAATTAATGCTTTAAAAAGTCCTTTTTTCTAATTAGCTATTTTTTATATATAGTAAAAAACCCGCCTTTAATAGGAAATATAAGAAAAAGAGCTATGCTATAAAAGACTGCTTATAGCTAAATAAAAATGAAAATAAGGTAAAAGTAATAGGTTTTAAACTTAAAGCTTTTTTTTTTTTCTTTTAAAAAGCCCTTTTTAATTAAACTTGCTTAAGACTGTTTAAATAAGAATAATAAGCATTTTACGCCTTTACCAGCCTTAAAAAAAGCCTTTTAAAAGAGAGTTTTAGTTATTAGAAAATAAGTAGTTAAAGGCTTAAAAAGAGATAAGTTTCCTTTTTTAAAGAGTCTTCTTCTTTTAAAGAAATACTTTATATTTCTAATTTCTTAGCTTAAGTAAATAACTTTCTTTTTATAACCTTTATCCTCTTTATACCTTCTATACCCTTTATACCCTTTATACCTCTTTTATATACACTTATTTTATATACCTTTTTAAAAGAAAAGAAGAGAGCTAATATAAGAAATATTATAAGACTTTTAAAGCCTCCTTTTTCTTTTATTTCTTAGGTTATTTTTAAGGTAAATAAAAATATTATAAAAACAAAAAAGGGAATATATATAATTAAATTTTAAATATAAGGGCTTTTTAAGTATATTGTATATAATAAATTACTTCTCTCTTTTTATAAAGATATATATACGACTATTACTTAAGGAAAAGTGTCTTTTATTATAGTTAAAGGCGTTAAGAATTTATATTTTCATTTTCCTAATAGTAATATAAGCTACATAATAAGGAACTACTTTTATATACCTTAAATTAATATTAATATAATAAGCTAATTATCTCTTTATAATACCTTTACTTTAACTAATAGAAATAATATAACTCTTTAAAATAAAAAGGTAAAATATACTTATATAAAGGTTTGTTAATAATAGCTTATATTATATCTTTATAGTTATAAAAACTCGATTTTAAAATAATAATAAAATATAGAATATAAAAGGCTTTATAAATAATATATAAAACAAGTCGGTCTTAATAAGGCTTAAGTAGTAGTTATACTACTATTCGTACTATAAGGTAGCTATTTAATTAAACTACTACGTTTAATATTACGGAATCTAAACGGCCACGCTTAAACTCCTTACTTTACTTTTAAGGAGCCTTACGGAACCTTATAGTAAGAACGCTTAAAGCACGCACTATAAAAGCTCGCCTAAGGAAATATAATAAATATTACTAGTCGAACCTTACTTAGGTTTTTAAGATATAACTATAAAGGGTTAAGAGCTTACTTAACTATAGTTTATAACGTCTTTAACTATAAAAGATACTATAAAAACTACTAAGCGGATTCTGCTAGTATCTTTAAAGGATATTTAAGGATTTCTATAGGATATCTTAACTATAGTTTAACCTATTTTTAACTATAAAAGCACCTTAAAAGATATAAGATAAACCTTACCGCGATTTTTAAGGGATATTTAAGGATATTTAAGGGATTTCCTTAATTATAGTTTATAGTATTTTTATTAAGCTTATACTAAGTTTATTAAGCGATTTTACGAAGATATTTATAGTTTATTTATATATTAATAATAAATAAAAAGATAGTATAGTTTAAGATCTTTAAAATACCTTAAAGAACTAAGTATAAAGTAGCTAGCTATACTTTAAAGAATAAATAAGCTTTTTACTATTTTTAAACCCTTATATATATTTATATATAGTAATAAGTTTATTATACCGGCTTAATTAGCCGTAATTAGTTTATAAAACCGGCCTTAATTAATAGTAATTAGTTTATAGTATTAGCCTTAACTAGTAGTAATTAGTCCGCGCCTTATCCCCTTATCTTTATGCTATAAAGTATAGTAAATAGTAATAATTCCTACTTATTTAAACGGAAATCCCTTAAATATCCGCTAAGCTAAAAGCGACTATATCGCACGATTAAGTACTTATCTTATAAGAAGTTAAATACTAAACGATATTTTCTTTAATAAAAAGCTCTTATTAGTCTTTAAGTTTAATCTTAATAATAAGCACCTTTTTTATAACGTGCTTATAATAAAACTTTAAGATAAGTAAGCTATAAAAGCGGAAAAGGCCGCGGCCTATTAAGTATATTAGTTTAATAATCTCCTTTACCCTTTTTTAAGGTACTATACTATAATAGCCTATAAAGCTAAATAGGATATAAAATAAGTCCTGCTTAGCTAAGCTAAGACTATTACCTTTTAAAAGGTAATCTGCTTTTAGAATATTAACGAAAAATAAACTATAAAACAATAAAACTTATATAATAAAGTAAACTAAATTTAGTATTACTTAAATAGATTAATTATCCTTTAAATAAAAGAAATAAAGATAAGCTAACCTTAAAACTATTTAGCTCCCCGCTTACTAAATCCCTTTAAATTAAGCCTATAATAAAGTTACTTTTTACTTAAAACGAAAAGCTTAGCGGATATCTTTACTGCGTATTACTAATAAAGTTTAGCTTAAAGGCCTTAACTAAAAGTCCGCTTTAAAGGATACTTAGTAGTTTCTTAGTTTAGTATTACTATTTAGCCTTATCTATTATAACCGCGCTAATTAAGGCATTTTCGGGACTTTTAATTAATAAAAACAAGCTTTTTACGCTAAGGGCCCCGCGGTATACCGGATTCCGGGACGCGTATAAGATAGAAGGTTAAGCTCTTAGCGAGAGTATTAAGACTAAAACCTTAATAATAAGCGATAAAGACGCGGTAAGCGATACTTTTAGTAGGCTAAACCTATTTATACTTAGTATATAGATACTAAGATTAAGTATAGCCTTAAGCCCCTTAGTAAAAATAGTAGTAATATTAAACGAATAATTCCTTAGTCTTTTTTAAGTACTAAGAAAAAAAATATACTTACTAAGCCTTAAGAAAAACCTTAACTATAAGCTAGGGATATAAGGAGATTTAACCTATTAAGACCTTAAAAGGTATCCTTTAATAAAGTCTAAGAAGATAATAAAGCTAATATATTTTAAGGAGTAGACCGTTTTATTAACTTTATCCGCTAATATGCTAATAAAAGCGAGGTCTATATAAACGAATTAGCTATTTAATTACCCTCTTTTTTTTAAGGAAATGCGGTAAAATAGTATTTTAAGGACTTCTTAGAATTAAAATAAGAAAAACTTAGCAAGCTTAGCATCGGACTAAGCTAATAGATTTCCGCCTTATAAAAACGGTTTAAAATCCGCTAAAATATAGCGATATAAGCACTTAATAAAAAGTACTTTACTATTAAAGATATAGTAATAAGATCTAACTTTAAGTCTTAAATATTGCGCTTATAATATAAAGCTAAGGCCGCGCTTTATTAGCTAGCTTACTTAACTATAATAATTTATTAAAAGCTAGATATCTACTTATAGAAATCCTTATAACGTTTAGTAAGAAACGAAGATATTAATAGATAGATTAATAAATATAAGGAAATTCTTCTTTAATTATAAGTTTAATATACTTAAGGATCTTAAAAGTACTTATTAGTATAAAAGAAATAAGTCTAACTTATAAAAAAGCAAGGGCTAATTAGCTATACTTTATACGTACTTAAAAAATAGTCCGGGACGCCTTAGCTATTTATTAAGGGCTTGCTAAGGCCGCGGGTTATGTTCTTAAACCGCTTAGTAAGGGTAAATATATTATAGGCCTTATAGCGCTTACTAAGTTAAGGGAGAAATCCGCTTAAATAGTTAAGAATATAAGCTAAGGTCTTTTAGCTTAAAAGAAAAAGAACCTTTAAGACTATATACTTACTAACGCTAAAGCTAAAGTAGGTATACCCCGCGATTAAGAAAAGAACTATAGTAAAACCTAATAACTATTTAAAAGATAAAAAGTATAATATAAAAGGAGCTTAGTTAGATACTAATAAAAGCTTAAAAGAAACTATAATCTATACTATAGTAGACTTAGTATAAGAGGCTAATAAAGTATGCGGATTTTACTACAAAGCATTCCCCTTAAAAAATAACCTTTACTAATATATTAAAGATAAACACCCCTTAAACCTTAACTAAGATATTGCTATAAAAGAATATAGCTTAATATAGTAAGTAGTTATTTAAAAACTATAAAGCGTTTAGATAGTTAAGGCTTCTTTTAATATTTAGCCGTTAAACCTTAATAAGCTATAACGATTTACCTACACACGCTTATTAATCTATAGAAAAGAAAGGCTTAAAAGAAGTATTAAAGCCTATACGGATACCGGGGTAGACTAAAGCCTTATTTAAGCCGACTTAGTAAAGACTTTTTAAGATATAATTATAAACTCCTCTTAATAAATTCTTATTTAAAGAGTAAGAAAGATAGCTATTATTAAATAAGTAGAATTTACCGCGTATATACTAAGAAGGCTAAATAGTAGCCTTATAGTTATAATAGTAAGGATTAACGCTTAAATAGTAAAATACTTAGCGGCTAATATATTACTTAGCTAAGACTTTTTAGTTCCTTATAAAAAAGACCTTATTAACTTTATATTAGTTTAATAGATCGGGGCCTATAAAGGGATTAAAGCTAAAGTTAAGATAGTCCGGCTAAAACTAGCAATATATAAATAGGTAATCTACTTAGTTACTATAACGATTTTAGCTAGTTCTAGCTACGCCTTACTTATATAAGTCCGGGCGCCGCTATTAAGGCGTAATATAATATTTTTCCTTAATAACTTTAAGCTCGCCCGGATAATAATATAGGATTATAAGAGCTTTATAGCGATAAACTATTTTAAAGAACTATTAATACTCCGCTAAAGCTAAAAGGTAAGGATAATTATAGACCTTAATAAGTAGTTTTAGCTATATAAAGAGGTTAACGCTATTACTCCCTTAATAAAAGCCTTTATAAAAGGTCCGGATAAAATAAACCTAACTAAAGACTTCTTATAAAAGAGTCTTATAGTAAACTAAAAGCTTAAAATCGGCTAAACTAAGGACTTACTTAAACCTACTACTAATAAGGGCGTTTAAATTTACGCTAAAGACTTAAAATACGTATTTAAAGTCTAAGATATCCTTTAATCGTTTCCTTACCTTTAAAGGGACGAGGGAGTAATATATATAGATAAATCCGAATATATACGCATTCCTTTAATAAAAGAATAGCAATATTAATAAGTCGTATTAAGATTATACTTATTAAGTAATAAAGATAAGAAGGTAGTAAATACGATATTTAGCTAGCTAACTATATAAGGCCGATTAAAACGAGTTTATAAGCTAACCCTATTCGCGGCGCCGGTATTTATAGTATAAAAGATAGTAAATAAAAAGGAAAAGGGATAAGTAGTTATAGACTTACGGGGGATTAATGCTATTATTACCTTAAACGCTTACTTAATAACTCTTTAAAGCAATATAATTAAACCCCTTTAAGGAAAGAAGTTTCTTAATATAGTAAATATATAATCGTTTTTTTATTAGTTTTTAGTCTACTAAGACTACTAAAAAAGGTTTATAGTTATAAGCTATCGCGGGCTAAAAAGATTATTAATAATACTTATAAGCTTTAAGAACTCCTTAGTATATATCTAAAGGTTTATTAAAAACGTCTTCCGTAAATACTAAGAATACGCGGCGGCCTATATTTACGATATTATTATCTACTTTAATATAGCTAAAGAATACCTTTAATATTTAAAGGCCGTATTCCGCGCCTTTTATAACTATAATATTACTTTATCCGGACTAAAGTTCTTTTTAGCGTACTTATTTATATAGCTCCTCGGATTTAAGGTAAACGCTATTAGCTTAATAAATATAAATAAACGCGTATAAGCTTTAAAGGATATTGCGTTCTTAAAGAACCTTTAATAGCTTAAGAAATAGATTAGCCTTACTAAGTAGCTATACTATATAGTCCCGCATTTCGCTAAGGAATTCGATATCTTATAAAAACAAAAGATAGAGCTACTTTAAGTAAAACGGGAAAAAGGAGTCCCTTTAAGGGGCTAAGGATAAGCTCGATATACCGCGAAAGCCGCTTTTTAGCCTACTCCGGAAAAAGAAAAGGCCTTCGTATTTTTAACTAAGAAACTTACTAAGCCTTAAAAGATTTACTACTTTAACCCCGCTTAATAACTATTTATCTAAATCGATATATCCTAAAAATATAAAGTAGCGGTTATAGCTTTTTACTTAAAAAAGGTATAAAATAGGATAAAAAGACGCTACTAGCCTAGACTAAAGTCTAGCTTATTATTTACTTAAGCCGCGCTTTTTAAGACGGAGAACCTTAATATTAGCTTATAAAACTAAAAGTAGCTAGTTTAGTATAAGCAGTCTATAAGTTACGTACTATAGTACTATCTATAAGAACGCTATAAGTCGTTA
This sequence comes from Ophiocordyceps robertsii, assembly GCA_027405785.1. NCBI lineage: Eukaryota > Fungi > Ascomycota > Sordariomycetes > Hypocreales > Ophiocordycipitaceae > Ophiocordyceps > Ophiocordyceps robertsii. The sequence continues at coordinate 17,593 of JAPEBW010000234.1, forward strand.
TCTTTACTAACTATATAATCACTTATAGAATTATATATTAAAAATCCCTATTTTTTACTAGTATAAAATCTAATAATAAGCTAGTCCTCGCGTCTTAATACTTAAGCTAATCCCCGCTTAAGGTATATTATATCTTAAGCGTTAAAAATATTATACCGGACGCGCTTTTACGTTTGCTATACTAAAATAATAAGCCGGTATCCTTAAACTAAAAAGGGGAATTAAAATATATTTAAAAAGATAAGATAACGGACTACGTATTCCTTTATATAAAAGCATTAATCGAATTACCGCTCCGCGAAAAAATAATTAATAGATATACGGAGGATATACGGTAAGTAAAAATTATAGTATAGCTTAGCGATAAAGACGGTATCCTTAAACCCCTATTCTTTTAGTTATAAAGGTTACTATACTTTATAGAGAAGGATAAACGCTAAAGACTATAAATCCTTAAGACCTATACTAAGGAGATCGTTAAAGATACTAACGCTAAATATTTTTATACCGGCCGTACTTATATATAGTAAGATCTATTTAAGAGCTTCTCGATCTTATAACTTAGTAAATATATAAATAAGGTTATAGATAGCTATAATACTTATTACTATAACTAAACTAATTAAAGTAAGACGCTAAAGTAGCTTATCTTAATTTAAAGCCCGCTAGTTTTATATTATATAATAGTAATAGACTTTATTACTAAGCTTTTAGTAGTCTAAGCTAAATAATCCCTATAAAAAGATCTTATAAGGAACTTCTTTAATACCTTACTAATTATAATTAATATATTCTTAAAAATATATCTCTTTATTATAAGTAATAACTAGTTTATAGTAGAAAACTAAGTATAAGCGTTATATACTAAGCTACTTTACGCTAATTAAAGGATTTTAAAGGGGATAATCTTAAACTAAAATATAAAGTTTACCTTAGTATTTTAGCGGACTTTATAGTAAGCCTTTAGATCGAAGCTTTTTATATTTACCGCTTAGTACCTTTAAACTAACGGCTTATTAAAAAGGCGAAACTAAACTATAAAAATCGCGCTACGATTCTTTACCGCTAATTTCTTAGACTTACGCTAAACTAATACGCTAATCGCCTTTTAGTTTAGCTTTAATAATTCCTTCTTCTTAGTAATTTACGCGGCCCTTAATAAGCTTATTATAATAATAAGAATAGATAATAGCTTTTAGTTCCTTAGTAACTACTTATACTTATAAAACTAAAAGGTCTTATAAGAAAAAGCTAAGTTAGCTATTACTTATACTTAGGCCGCTATAAAGGATAGATATAATAAAAAACACCGCTTATTAAAATTTAAGCTTAGCGATTAAGTTTAGCTATAGCTTAGTAAGGGCTACTATATTATAGATAGTAAACTAGCAAAGCTTTAAAAAAGATATACTAAGCCGTTTAAAGTTATTATTAAAGTAAGATAGCTTATATATTAACTAAATATAAAAAGGTTTTTTAATATTTATTTTATTATTTTAGTAGTATAACTACGCTTAGTAAATAAGCTAGCTATACGCTTAAGATTAGTTTAAGATAAAGGGATACCTTACTTAAATAAGTAAGAAGTAAAATAAATTATATAAAGCTATATAATAAAAAAAGGCAGCGGAAAGCTAAGGAAGGAGTTCCTTATAGCTTAAAAAAGTTAGCTAAGTAGCTATAACTTATAAGTAAATAAAAAAGCGGTCTTTTTACTAAAGATCGTAAAAGCCTTTAAAAAGGCATAAAAGGAGTTAGCTACTTAAGTAGTTTAGATAAAAGTATAACGCGCGGCCTTTATAACTTAATATAAAACTCTTAAAATAAGAGAATTAAGCGGTTAAGCTTAAGTATAAGACTTAAAGACTATTATAAGTTATAAAAAACTATAACCTATTATGCTTAAAGTAATTAGGTATTTTAATAATAATATACCGCCGTTTACCTTAAGCAATAAGGCCTTTTTAGCTTTATAGTATACTTATTTAAATTTTCTCCGCCGCTTACCCTCTCTCCCTTTCTTTTTTCTTTTTATAACTATATTTCCCTTTACTACTAGCTATAGCCCGCCGCACCTTACTTACTTTTATATATATAACCTTCTTTACCTTAAGCTTATAATCTTTATACTCTTATTTTAAGTCTTTTTATTATTTCACGTCTCTTATAACTAAGACTAGCTATTATATAACTACTTTTTCAGCCCGCTCTCCTATAAGCCTTTATACCTTTAATACGAAAGATATAAGTAAGCGCTTAAGCTTTATAAAAACGAGGCGGCTATCCTCTATAGCTTTAAGTCCCTTAATAAGAGTTAGAACCTTTAAGTTTAAGCTTTTATATAAACCTATACCGCCTTTTATAGCCGCGCTTAAGCTAATAGATTCGACTTAAACTATAGTACTATAAAGGATAGCTTATATTACTCTTTTTAAATACTTAACTTAAACAACTTACCTCCTAGCCTTATACTATAGTATAGTTTTAATAGCCGGTTTTATAATAACTTAGCTATACCTCTTGCTTAGCTCTTACTATTTAAAAGCCCCCGCCGCTTATATATTTTTTAAAGTATAGCTAGAAATCTTTATTAGCGGAATAACTAGCTTATACTTAACTCTTTTAGGTTAGCTAACTTTATTATAGTCCTAAGATTTATAATAGCCGCTATAGCTAGCGGAAACCCGCTTTAGCTAAACGGTTATAATAATATTTATACTAACCTTAACTATATATTTAAGGCCTAGCTTAACTAGTTTATAGCCGGGTTTATAACGGCGTTTTAAGCTACTATAGCTAAAACCTTATCTCGCTTCGCACGCGGCTTAGCCTATTTTATAAAATCCCTTTCTTAGTATATAACCGCTATAAGCTTTAAGGACCTGTTTAGTCCCGCTTAATAAACGCTCTTTTTACCCGCCGCTATGCTTAGCTTAGCTATAGAAAGGCGTATAAGCGCCTTACTATAGTTTATCCGCTATCCCTTTTTAACTAAAAGAGATAGCGATAACTAGCCTTATAATATATTTTACCGCTTAATCTTATAAAAGCCGCTAGTAATAATTAATATAAGTCTTAATAGGCCTATTTTCGCGGGCTTATACTCTAGCGATAAGATTATAATAATTAAGAGTTTCCGCCTAGCTATAAACTATACTAAGTTCTACTTATAAGCCCGCGAAGAGTCTAAACGCGACTTAACTTTAACCTAAGCAATAAAATTCCTAGGCTTTAATATCTACCTTATTAGCCGCACCGACTAAACGCTTTATATTCTTGCCTTTAAGGCCCCCTTTATAAAAAGGGCTTTTAAGACTATTAAGCACGTTTAAAACCTTAAGAGTAAAGAGTTAAGCATTAAGGCTATTAAGGACCTTATTACCCGCTTTTAAGCAGGAATATAGATATTTAATACCTTAATACTAACTATACCTATTAATATTAGCGGGACGGTCTACCCTTACCTTAATACTTTTTTAATAGCTAGACGTGTATTAATTAGCAGAAAGGCGTAAGTGAGAGCGCCGTATAAAAAGGATAATAAGTTAAAAAGCCTAGCGATAAAAAGCAAGGGATAACTATAATAGTAATAGTAAGTAGGATATAATATCTCGCTTATAAGCGGCCTATAAAGCTAATAAGTAGTATAGGAAATTTAGCGGAGGATTAAAAACGGCGTAAAAAGGTAAATACGATAATAATATAAGATAGGGCTTAAATAAAGCTAGTCTCTTATAATATATCCTGCTAAGGAATTTAAATATTTTTAAATACGGAGACTCTTTACTACTTAATAAGTGCTTAAACGTATACCTTAAGAGAAAGTTAGAAAACTTTACTATAAGTTTTAGCTAAACGCGCTAATCGCCTTAATAAAGATAAAGACGTATAACTAAATATAAAGTAAAGATCTATAATAAAAGCCGCCTACTAACTATCTTAAGCTACTTAGCTACTATTAGCCGGATAGGCTAAAAAAACTATTAAAAAGATAAAGATAGCGTACTATTAATATAGTATAAAGATACTACTATAAAGCTATTACTTAGCGCCCCCTTTACTTTATTTTTACTTTAAACTAATAAGGACGTTAGCTTTTCTTTCTTACTTAAAGGAGTTATTATAGAATCTAAATAGCTATACCTAGACTCCTTACTTTACTTTTAAAGAGCCTTATAAAACCCTATAACGGGAACGCTTAAAGTACGCACTATAAAAGCTCGCTTAAGGAGATACGACGAATATTACCGGTTAAACCCCGCTAAGGTTTTTAAGAAATAACTATAAAGGGTTAAGAGCTTACTTAACTATAGTTTATAATATCTTTAACTATAGAAAATACTATAGAAACTACTAAGCGGATTCCGCCGGTATCTTTAAGGGATATTTAAGGATTTATATAGAATATCTTAACTATAGTTCGACCCGTTTTTAACTATAAAAGCACTTTAAAGGATATAGGATAAACCTTACCGCGATTTTTAAGGGATATCTAAGGATATTTAAGGGATTTCCTTAACTATAGATTATAGTATTTCTAACTAGGCTTATACTTAGTTTATTAAGTGATTTTATAAGGATATTTATAGTCTATCTACGTACTAATATTAAATAAAAAGATAGTATAGTTAAAAATCCTTAAAATTAGCTTAAAGAACTAAGTATAAAGTAGCTAGCTATGCTTTAAAGAATAAATAAGCTTTTTACTATTTTTAAACCCCTATATACGTTAATATATAGTAATTAGTTTATTATACTAGCTTAACTAGCGGTAATTAGTTTATAGTACCGGCCCCGACCGGCGGTAATTAGTCCGCGCCTTATCCCCTTATCTTTACGCCGTAAAGCGTAGTATTTAATAGTAGTAAGGTAAAAAAAGACGAATTAACTAAGCTACTAGCTAGTTAATAAACTACGGCTATTAAGAGTCGGTTATATAAGTATAGCCCGGGCTTAATTAAAGGCCTAGCCCGTAATACTACCCCCTCTTTACCCCGCCTGCCCCGAGGCGGGGCTAATAGGTCGTCTCTCTTAGCTAGCAGCTCTTAGTAGCTATAAGCCTAGGCCGAACGTCGCTTACTAGTACGTTAGCAGGTCTTACACCTAAGACCCTTTATTATAGCTTAGTTAAATATAATAGGTTGGCCTTAATAGGGCTAAAGTAGTGGTTATGCTACTATTCGTGCTACGGGGTAGCTATTTAATTAAACTACTATGTTAGATAGTAATAAGGTAAAAGAAGACGAATTAACAAAGCTGCTAGCAACTTAATTAACTACGCCTATTAAGGGCTAGTTGTATAGGCGTAGCCCGGGCTAAATCTAAGGCCTAGCCTATAGTAATACCCTTATAAATAATATACTTATAAATAGAACTTTTATAAACATACTTAATAACAATTTTTTTAGAAATATCCTTATAAATAATATATTTATAAACAATACCTTTATAAATAAAGGCAATACGTTTATAGATAAAAAAAGATTATAGATATACTTTTTAGTATAAAAAACTAGTATATAGGAGTTATAATCCTTATATAAATACTTAAAGAAAAAAACATTTTAATATAACTATTAATAAAGCTAATATAATAAAGATAAAACAATATAAAGCTTATATAAAAGTTAAATAAATAGATATAAGGAAAAAGATTACTTTAAAACAGAAATATTGTTTTTTAAATAAAGTATATACTAATATATAAGGTCTTATTAAAACTCCTACTTATAATTAATATATATACTTTATATTTGTTTTAGATTTTACTACTAGATATACTTTAATTTAAAGAATATAAGAGACTTTATATAATATAATATTATATTTCTTAAAAGACGGCCTTAAATATAATATAAGCTATATATATATCTCCTATTTTAATAGTAAGATAAAACGAATAAGTAGGACTATACTTAATAAAGTTTAAGCTATGCTTTTTACCTTCAATTTACTAAAATACTTATAAAACAAGGCTATTTTAGCATCTATATATATTTTTAATAGGTCTCCTTAATTTTCTATAAGCTTTTTATCCCCTAGAAGAAACAAGGATAATATAGCCTTAGGTTTAAAAGACTTAAATAAAGTATATATATTTAAAAGCACTATAATTTATAAAAATAAAACTCTTAATAATATATTAATGTTTAAAGTTTATAAAGGAGTAATAATAAGCTATAAAGACACTGCTTATAAAATATATAACATTTCTAAACAGAAAGTAATAGTTTCTAAAGATATAACTATACTAAAGAATAACTTCTTAAATAAAGAAGAATATACTAATGTTAATAATATGCCTTCTTTAAATAAGCTGCTAAGTAATAATAATACTAAGAATAATAATACTACTACTAATACTAATAATAATACTACTAATAACAAGAATAGTAATAATAATAGTAGTCGTAATACTAATAATTTAAGTACTAGTAATATAAATACTAATAATATAAATAATAATACTAGCGAGAATAATACTAGTTATAATAATACTAGTAGTAATAATACTAGTAATAATAATACTAGTAATAATAATACTAACGATAGTAATACTAACGATAATAATACTTAGTAAAAGAATTTAAGGATTTAAGTAAAAATACCTTAAAAGCCTATAAAATACTATTAGAATTTTATAAAATACCTTATAAATAAGATTATAAGTAATAATAATAATATAAAATATGTTCTTTTTATTATAAAAGGAAATAAAAATCTTATAAAGCCTACTACTTATAATTAGGCTATAAATAGTCCGTAAGTAGAAAACGAGATTAAAGCTATACTAACTAAACTAAACGAACTTATAAGTCTAGATACTTAGAAACTATAAGAGCTTCTTAGTAGTAAGGAGGCTTAAAGAAGCCGATAGGTCTATAGAATAAAGGGGGATAATAAGAATAATATAATTAATATTATAGTTTAAGGCTATAAGTAAATATACAGCTTAAACTATATTAAAACCTTCTTTATAACTACTATACCTAAGTTAACGAAACTCTTACTATGCTAGCTATAACTAATTATTAGCAAATACTAACATACGATATAAAAAAGACATTTATATATTTAAATATAAATATAAAACTATATATAAATATAAAACTATATATAAATATAAAACTATATATAAATATAAAACTATATAGAAATATAAAACTATATAGAAATATAAAACTATATATAAATATAAAACTATATATAAATATAAAACTATATATAAATATAAAACTATATATAAATATAAAACTATATATAAATATAAAACTATATATAAATATAAAACTATATATAAATATACTACGAGGTTATTAAGAATATATTCAAAATAAAGAAACTAAAAATAAAAAGAGTAAAAGGTAGTATAATAAAAATAAAAAGCTAGTTGCAAAATAAAAAAAAGCTTTAAATAGTCTTAAATAAAGTTTAAAGCTTTAATATAATTTATTATCTAAGGTTTTAGGCGAGTAAAGATTTTTCTAGCTTATTATTAGACGAAGGGATATTTATAAATAAAAATCGATATACAGCTATTGTAGTTTATAAAGACGATCTTTTATTTTTTCAACATATAGGGGATTTTATAACTTATATAATTAATAGAATAAGCTAGGTCTTAAAGATTTAATTTCTAAGCGCAATAAAAGACTTCTTAAAAATAACTAGAACTATAAATAAAGCGAAAAGAAACATATATATATCCTAAGAAAGTAATACCCTAAATAAGATAAAGGAATTTAATAAAGAAAATATAAGAACCTTTAAAACCCCTGCTATAAAGGGAGTTAAATTAAATAAAACAGAAGGCTATATACATATAAAAGAAGATATTTTATTATATTAAATGTAAATAAGCGTATCTTTAATCTTAGTATTATTTTTAAGGGCTAATATATTAAATGTAGTAATATTCTATGCTAGATCTTTCTTAAATCTTAAGATTCCGTATTTAAAAGCACTAAATACGATTTAAAAATACCTAAATAGATATCCTAGCTTAAGTATATATTATAACTATTATATAGCATTTAATATATTCTTCCTTTAAGCCTATACTAATGCTAATTAAGCTAGCGATCTTATAAACTATAGGTTAGTCTTTAAATACTATTTCTTTATAAACAATAACTTTATAAGCTAAGCATATTAAAAATAAAAATTAATATCACTCTCTATATAAAAAACAGAATATATAGGCCTTAAGGAGGCTAATAAGAAAGCCCTGTATTTATATAGCTCTTTTAATACTATAGTAAAAATAATATTTATAAATATACCTTAAAATAAAGTCCTTAAAATAAAGTCCTTAAAATTTTTATAAATAATTAATCTACTTTAAAAATAGCAAGAAGTCTAAAATTATATAAGCTAAGAAAATATATAGGCTTAGTATATACTTTTATACGTATTAATATAAACGAAAAAGATGTTTATATTTAAAATCTAAAAATAATATAGTAGACATATTTATTAAGGGATTAAACTTTGTACTATTTTAAAAATTCTAAAACTTACTAAGAATTAAAAGGTTATAATATAAAATTCCTAAAAAGTTTTTTTTAGCTATTTCTTTGCTTTTTTTGGCTTTTCTTTATATACCTTTAAGGCTTTTACCTAAATAAAGGTCTTCTTTAGATAATAAAATAAAAAAAGGTTTTACTTATATATAAGTTTTCGCCTTAAGGAAGGATTAAGCTTTAAGTTTTTCTCTATAAAAATAGGGGTTTTAAGCTTTAAAGAAAGAATTTTTTCCTTATTTTAACGATTTTTACTTTACTTTAAATAGTAAGACTAAAGCGCACTTTAATACTATAAGTACCTTTTAAAAAGGGCTATAAAAGAGGAAACTATACTCTCTTATAGCTTATAGACTTAGTATAAGATAAATAGTATATAATATAAATACGCTATAATCTACATTAAATCCGCTATATAATCGTATATATTATATATATTTTCTTAGCTTATATAACGTATATATAAGTAAGATACAAATAAGGAAAGAAGAGGTATATATAGAGAATATAAGCGGGATCTTTAAGGTTTACGCTAAGTCGCTACGCTACTTTATATTCCTTACGGAATTAATTCTAAAGCTAACTAAGATAATATCAGCCCGTATTTAGCTATAAGTTTACTATATAAAGTTACGCTAAATAAAAGACCTTTTCCTTTTTTACGAAGGTTTATTATAGCTAAGAGATTATTTATAATAAGAGGCCTAAGTACTTTCTTTACTTTAAATAGATTATTAATATTAATTATATATATCTTATCTATTTCTTTACTTTTTTATATACTTTCTATATTCTTATAATCCCCTTACTTATAGCTACTTACTAACTTTATACTAAGTCTATTTTAATTCTTTAATAAGCAAGGATCTTATATATATATATAGGCAAGGCTTTAATAAGAGCTTTAAAGGTATAATATATATATATAAGTGGGCGAGGGCGAGAATTATAAAATATAGGCGGCTATACCTAAACTCTATACTTAGCTCTTAAGAAGCCCTTAAAAAACCTTATAGCGGAAACGCTTAAAGTACGCGCTATAAAGGCTGGCTTAAAAAACGCAATAAATATTACTAAGCAAACCCTATTAAAGCTTTTAAGACATAACTATAAATACTTAAAGAGGCTATTAAACTATAGTTTATAATATTTTTAACTATAAAAAACACTATAAAAACTACTAAAAGAATTCCGCCGGCATTTTTAAAAGATATTTAAGGATTTTTATAAGATATCCTAATTATAGTTTAGCCCGTTTTTAACTAAGAAAGCACCCTCGAAGATATAGGATAAACTTTACTTCGATTTTTAAGGGATATTTAAGGATATTTAATAGATTTACTTAACTATAGTTTATAGTATTTTTAACTAAGCTTATACTTAGTTTATTAAGTAATCTTATAAGGAAATCTATAAGTATTAATATACTAATAATAAATAGTAAGATAATATAGTTAAAAATCCTAAACATTAGCTTAAAAAACTAATTATAAAGTAACTAAATATACTTAAAAGAATAGATAAGGTTTTTACTATTTATAAACCCTTATATACGTTTATATATAATAATTAGTTTATTATACTAGCTTAACTAGCAGTAATTAGTTTATAGTAATAGCCCCGATTATTAGTAATTAGTTTATCCTTTATCCTTTTATCTTTACGCTATAAGGCGTTGTAAATAGTAATATTTCTTACTTATTTAACTAAAAATCTTTTAAATATCCGCTAAGCTAAAAGTAATTATATCGCACGATTAAATACCTATCTTATAAGAATTTTAATATTAAACGATATTTTCTTTAGTAACAAGCTCTTATTAGCTTTTAAGTTTAATCTTAATAATAAATACCTTTATCTTAATACGCTTATAATAAAACTTTAAGATAAGTAAGCTATAAAAGCGGGAAAGGCCGCGGCCTATTAAGTATACTAGTTTAATAATCTCCTTTACTTGTTTTTAAGGTATTATACTAAAATAGCTTATAAAGCTAAATAGGATATAATATAAGTCTTATTTTGCTAAGCTAAAACTACTACCTTTTAAAAAGTAATCCGCTTTTATAATATAAATAATAAAAAACTATAAAATAATAAAACCTATATAACTAAGTAAGCTAAATTTAGTACTATTTATATAAATTAATTATCCTTTTAATAAAAAGAGTAAAAATAACCTAACTTAAAGACTTACTAGTTCCCCGCTTTTTAAATACCCTTTAGATTAAGCTTAAAATAAAGCTACTTTTCTTTTAAGATAATAACTTAAAGTTTAGTTTATTAGTTTTAATAAGAAATCCGCCTTAAAAAGAACTTAGTAGTTTCTTAGTTTAGTATTATTATTTATCCGCTATAACTATACTAATTAAGGCGTTTTTAAGACTTTCGATTAAGAAAAATAAGCCTTTTACGCTTAAGGCCTTATAGTATACCGGATTTTAAGACGCGTATAAAATAAAAGGTTAAGCACTTAGTAAGAATATTAAAACTAAGACCTTAATTATAAGCGATAAAAACGCGGTAAGCAATACCCTTAATAAGCTAAACTTATTTATACTTAGCGTATAAATACTAAGACTAAGTATAGCCTTAAGCCCCTTAGTAGAAATCATAATAATATTCAACGAATAATTCCTTAGTTTTCTTTAAGCACTAAAAAAAGAAGATATACTTATTAAGCTTAAAGAAAAACCTAAACTATAAGCTAAAGATATAAGGAGATTTAACTTCTTAAGACCGCTAAAAGTATCTTTTTATAAAATCTAAAAAGATAATAAGGCCAATATATTTTAATAAGTAAACCGTTTTATTAACTTAATCTACTAAAATAGTAATAAAGGTAAAGCTTATATAGATAAATTAGCTATTTAATTGCCTTTTTTCCTATAAAGAAGCGGGGCGGAATAATATTCTAAAGACCTCTTAAAACTATAATAAAAGAAACTTCGCGAGCTTAGTATAAGACTAAGCCGATAGATCTCTACCTTATAAAAATATTTTAAAATCAGCTTAAATATAGTAATATAAGTACTTTATAAGAGGTACTTTAATATTAAAAATATAGTAACAAGGTTTAACTTTAAGTCTTAGATATTGCGCTTATAATAAAAAGCTAAAGCTACGCTTTATTAGCTTAACTACTAAAATATAATAACTTACTAAAAGCTAAGTATCTATTTTTAAAATTCTTTATATTATTTAGTAAAAGACGAGGATAATAATAGATAGGTTAATAAATTTAAGAAAGTTCTCCTTTAGCTAGAAGCTAAATATACTTAAGGATTTTAAAAGTACTTACTAGCGCAAAAAAAATAAGTTTAACTTATACAAAGGCGAGGCTTAACTAGCTCTAATTTATATATACTTAAAGAATAGTTTAAAACGCCTTAACTATTTATTAAAAGCTTGCTAAGACTATAAGTTATGTTTTTAAACAGCTTAGCTAAAGTAAATATACTATAAGCTTTATAGCGTTTATTAATTTAAAGGAGAAAATTATTTAAATAGCTAAGAATATAAACTAAAGTCTTTTAGCTTAAAAAAAAAGACCTTTAAGACTATATACTTACTAATACTTAAACTAAACTAAGTATACTTTATAATAAAGGAAAGAACTATAATAAAGATTAATAAATATTTAAAAGATAAAGAGTATAACGTAAAAAGAGCTTAAAAGAATATTAAAAAAAGCTTAAAGAAAACTGCAATTTATACTATAGTAAAACTTAGCTTTAGAGGCCGATAAAGTATATAGATTTTATAGCGAAGTATTCCCTTTAAAGAATAAACTTTATTAATACATTTAAAATAAACACCCTTTTAACCTTAGTAAAGATATTACTATATAAAGACGTAACTTAGTATTATAAGTAGTAATCCGGAAGCTATAAAGCATTTAAATAGTTAAGGCTTCTTTAAATATTTAACTATTAATCTTTAATAAGCTATTATAATTTCCTTATATATACTTACTAATCTACGGAAAAGCAAGGCCTAAGATAAGTATTAAAGCTTATTTATATACTAAGGTAAATTAAAGCCTTATTTAGGCCGACTTAGTAAATACCTTTTAAAATATAACTATAAAACCCTTTTAACAAATTCTTATTTAAGGAGTAAGAAAACCGGCCACTATAAAATAAGTAAGATTTACCGCGTATATACTAAAAATCTAAATAGTAGTCTTATAGTCGTAAAAGTAAGGATAAGCGCTAAAATATTAAAACGCTTCGCGGTTAATATATTGCTAAGTTAAGATTTTTTAGCTTTTTACTAAAAAGACATTATTAACTTAATATTAGTCCTATAGATTAAGGCTTATAAAAGGATTAAAGCTAAAGTTAAGATAGTCCGGCGAAGACTAGCGATATATAAATAAGTAATTTACTTAATTACTATAACAATTTCAACTAGTTTTAGCTACGCCTTACTTATATAAGTTAAGGTATTACTTATAAAGCGTTATATAATAAGTTTCCTTAATAATAATAAGCTCGCTTAAATAATAATATAAGATTATAAAAGCTTTATAGCGATAAACCGCTTTAAGGAGCTATTAGTACTCCGCTAAAGCTAGAAAGTAAGGATAATTATAAACCTTTATAAGTAGTTTTAGCTATATAAGGACGTTAATATTGTTATTCCCTTAAGGGAAGTCTTTATAAAAAACTTAAATATAATAAACACTTTTAAGGACTTTTTATAAAAAGATCTTATAGCTAACTATAAGGTTAAAATTAGCCGAACTAAGGACTTACTTAAAAGAATCGGTCTTATTAAGTAGCTATGCTATATAGTCTTATATTTTGCTAAGGAAGTTAATATCTTATAAAAATTAAAGACGGAGCAACCTAAAGTAAGATAAGAAAAAGGAGTCCTCTTAAAGGGCTAAAGATAGGTATAATATACTGCGAAAGCTGCTTTTTAGCTTACTTTAAAAAAAGAAAAGGCCTTTGCGAATTTAACTAAAAAGCTTACTAAGCTTTAAACAATTTAGTACTTTAACTTTACTTAATAACTATTTATTTAGATTAACGCGTCTTAAGAATATAAAGTAGTAGCTATAGCTTTTTACTTTAAAGAAAGCACGGAATAAGATAAAAAGACTTTACTAGCATAAACTAAGGTTTAGCTTATCGTTTACTTAAGTCGCGCTTTTTAAGGTAAAGAGTCTTAATACTAGCTTATAAAGCTTAAAGTAGCCGGTTTAGTATTTAGGGTCTATAAGCTATATACTATAGTACTATCCGTAAAAACACTATAAGTAGTTATTTTTACTAATTACGTTAGCACTTATAAAACTATATACTAAAAGTCTTAATGTTTTTAGTATAAAATCTAATAATAAGCTAATCCTCGCTTTTTAATACTTAAGCTAATTCCCGCTTAAAGTATACTATATTTTAAGCATTAAAACGCTATAATAAATGCTTTTTTATGTTTACTATATTAAGATAATAAGCTAATATTCTTAAACTAAAAAGGGGAATTAAAAGGTATTTAAGAAGATAAGATAATAAACCGTATATTCTTCTTTACGGAAGTATTAATTAAGTTACCGCTTTACTAAAAGTAATAAACGGATATATAAATAATATTTAGTAAGTTAAGATTATTATATAGCTTAGTAAAAAAAGCGGTATCCTTAAACTCTTACTCTTTTAGTTATAAAGCTACTATACTTTTTAGAGAATAATAAACGCCGGAAACTATATATCCTTAAGACTTACGCTAAAAAAATCGTTTAAAACGCTTATACTAAATGTTTTATGCCGGCCGTACTTATATATAGTAAAATCTTTTTAAAGGCTTCTTAATCTTATAGCTTAGTAAATATAGAAATAATTATAAATAGTTATAATACTTATTATTATAATTAAACTTATTAAAGTAAAACGCTAATATAGCTTATCTTAATTTAAAGCACGCTAGTTTTATACTATATAATAGCGATAAACTTTATTATTAAGCTCTTAGTAGTTTAAGCTAAATAATCTTTATAAAAAGCTTTTATAAAGAACTTTTTTAAAATCTTATTAACTATAACTAATAAATTCTTTAAGAGATATCTCCTTATCTTAAGTAATAACTAGTTTATAGCGGAAGACTAAGTATAAGCATTATATATTAAGCTACTTTATACTAACTAAGGGGTTTTAAAGGGAATAATCTTTAACTAAGGTATAATGTTTACTTTAGCGTTTTAGCGGACTTTATAGTAAGCTTTCGGATTAAAGCTTCTTATATTTACTACTTAGTACTTGTAAATTAATAGCTTATTAAAAAGGCGAAACTAAACTATAAAAATTATACTACGATTATTTACTGCTAATTTCTTAGAATTACGTTAAACTAATATACTAATAGCTTTTTAGTTTAGCTTTAATAATTCTTTCTTCTTAGTAATTTATATAGCTTAAAGTAAGCTTATTATAAAAATTAGAATAAATAATAGGCTTTAGTTCCTTAATAACTACTTATATTTATAAAACTAAGAAGTCTTATAAAAAGAGGTTAAGTTAGCTATAACTTATACTTTATCTGCTATAAAAAATAGATTTAATAAGAAATACTGCTTATTAAAATTTAAGCTTAGTAATTAAGTTTAGCTATAGCTTAGTAAAGGTTACTATATTATAAATAATAAACTAGCGAAACTTTAAAAAAGACGTACTAAGCCGTTAAAAGTTACTACTAAAGTAAAATAGCTTATATATTAATTAGATATAAAAAGGTCTTTGAATATTTATCCGGGTATTTTAATAGTATAACTACGCTTCGTAAAAAAGCTAGCTACGCGCAAAAAGCTAATTTAAAAAAAAGGAACGCCTTACTTAAATAAATAAAAAGTTAAACGAATCTTTTAAAGTTATATAATAAAAAAAAGGCGGCGGAAAGTTATAAAAAGAGTTTCTTATAGTATAAAAAAGCTAGCTAAGTAAGTATAACTTATAAGTAAATAAAAAAGTACTTTTCTTCTTAAAGATTATAAAGGCCTTTAAGAAAGTATAAAAGGAGTTAGCTACTTAAGTAGTTTAAATAAGAGTATAATAAGCGGTCTTTATAACTTAATATAAACCTTTCTAACTAAGAGAATTAAGCGGTTAAGCTTAAGTATAAAACTTAAAAGATACTATAAGTTATAAAAAACTATAACTTATTGCTTTTAAAGTAATTAGTTATTTTAATAATAATACGCCGCTGTTTACTTTAAGTAATAAGGCCTTTTTAGTTATTAGTATACTTATTTAAATTCTCTTTACTACTTAACTTTTCTCTTTTCCTTTCCTTTTTTTATAACTTTAGTTTCTTTAACCGCTAGCTTTAGCTTACCGTACCTTACTTTCTTTTATATATATAGCCTTTTTTACCTTAAGTTTAAAATCTTTATACTCTTATTTTAAGTCTTTTTCTTGTTTAATATCTTTTATAGCTAGGATAAGCTATTTTATAACTACCTTCTTAGCCTCCTTTTATATAAGCTTTTATGCTTCTTATATTAAGGATATAAATAAGCGCTTAAGCTATAAAAAATAAAGCGGCTATACTTTATAGCTTTAAGTCTTTTAATAAAGCTAAAACCTTTAAGTTTAAGTTTTTATATAAACTTAAGCCGCCTTTAATAACCGCGCTTAAGCTAATAAGCTTAACTTAAATTATAGCACTATAAGCAATAGCTTATATTACCCTCTTTAAACGCTTTACTTTAATAACTTACCCCTTAGCTTTATACTACTATATAGTTTAAATAGCCGCTTTTATAGTAACTTCGTTATACTTCTCGCTTATATCTTATAGCTTAAGAGCCCCCGCCGCTTATATATTTTTTAAGGCGTAGCTAAAAGCCT
This sequence comes from Ophiocordyceps robertsii, assembly GCA_027405785.1. Classification (NCBI taxonomy): domain Eukaryota; kingdom Fungi; phylum Ascomycota; class Sordariomycetes; order Hypocreales; family Ophiocordycipitaceae; genus Ophiocordyceps; species Ophiocordyceps robertsii. Next base: position 33,962 of record JAPEBW010000234.1, read on the forward strand.
TTATTAATAAAAATATTTATTTATACTTAATACTTTTAAGCTAGCTAATCTTATTATAGTCTTAAAATCTATAATAACTACTATAGCTAGCGGAAACCCGCTTTAACTAAATAACTAAAATATTATCCGCGCCGTTTTTAACTATATATTTAAAGCCTAGCTTAATTAGCTTATAGCTAGGTTTATAATAGCGTTTTAAGCTATTTTAGTAAAACCTCTATCTCGCTTTATATATAGTTTAGCCTGCGTAATAAAATCCCCTTTTTAGCTTTTAGCTATTATAAGCTTTAAAGACCTTTTTAGTCTTACTTAGCATATACTTTTTCCTAAAACCGCTATGCTTAGCCCGGCTATATAAAGGTATATAAGTATCTTATTATCGTTTTTCTACCGCCCTTTATAAACTAAAAGAAATAGTAATAATTAGCCTTATAATATATTCCGCCGCTTAATTTTATAAAGGCTATTAATAATAACTAACTTAATTCTTAATAAGCCTAGCTTTATAGTACTATATTTTAATAATAAGATTATAATTATTAAGAGTTTCCGCCTAGCTATAAACTACGCGAAGTTCTACTTATAAGCCTATAAAAAGTCTAAACGCAACTTAACTTTATTTTATGAAATAAAGTTCTTAAGGTTTAACTTCCGCTTTATTAGTTATACTAACTACGCGCTTTATATTCTTACCTTTAAAGCCTTTTTTATAATAAAGTTTTTAAAGACTATTAAATATATTTAGGACTTTAAATATAAGGAATTAAGTATTAAGGCTATTAAAGACCTTATTATCCGCTTTTAAGCGGGAATATAAACGTTTAATACCTTAATATTAACTATACTTATTATAATTAGCGGAACGGCTTAACCTTACTTTAAGATCTTCTTAGTAGCTAGATACGCGTTAATTAGTAGAAAGGTATAAGTAATAGCGCTATATAAAATAGATAATAAGTCGGAGAGTTTAGCGATAAAAAGCGGGGGATAGTTATAATAGCGGTAATAAGTAAGATGAAATATCTTGCTTATAAGCGGCTTATTAAGCTTAAAAGTAGTATAGAGAACTTAGCGGAGGATTGAAAATAGCGTAAAAATTAAGTAAAATAATAATATAAAATAAAGCTTTATTAAGCTATTCCTTTATAATATATCCTGGTAAAAAGGAAAATATCTTTTAGTACTATAACTTCTTATAGTTTAATAAAACACTTAAATATATGCTTAAAAGAGAGTTAAATACCTTACTATTAAATATAGCTAAATATACTAATTGCCTTAATAAGATAAAAATATATAACTAAATAAGTAGTAAAGACTTATAATAAGGCTTTTTACTTACTATCTTAAGCTACTTAACCGCGTTTACCCGGATAAGCTAAAATAATATTAAAAGAATAAGAACAGTATACTATTAATATAGTATAAAAACGCTACTATAAAGCTATTACTTAACGCCCCCTTTACTTTATTTTAACTTTAACTTAATAAAGATATTAGTCTTTTTTCCTAACTTAAAGGAGTTATTATAAAATCTAAGTACTTATGCTTAAACTCCTTACTTAGCTTTTAAGGAGCTTTTATTAAACCTTATAGCGGAAACGCTTAAAGTATACGCTATAAAAGCTAATATAAGGAACGTAATAAATATTAATAAGCGGACCTTATTAAAGCTTTTAAGATATAACTATAAATACTTAAGGAGGCTATTTAACTATAGTTTATAATATTTTTAACTATAAATTATACTATAAAAGCTATTAAACGAATTCCGCTAGTATTTTTAAGGGATATTTAATAATTTCCGCGGGATATCTTAACTATAGTTTAGCTTATTTTTAACTAAGGAAATACTTTAAAAGATATAAAATAAACTTTACCGCGATTTGTAAAGGATATCTTAAGATATTAAAAGAATTTCCCTAACTATAGTTTATAGTGTTTTTAACCGGGCTTATATTTTATTTCTTTAGTAATTTTATAAGGATATTTATAGTTTATCTATATATTAACGATAAATAGTAAGATAGTATAGGTTTAGATCTTTAAAATTAGCTTAAAAAACTAAGTATAAAGTAGCTAAATATACCGTAAAGAAAAGATAAGCTTTTTATAATTTATAAACCCTTATCTACGTTTATATATAATAATTAGTCTATTATATTAGCCCGACTAATAGTAATTAGTTTATAGTACTAGCTTTAACTAGTAGTAATAAGTTTATAGTACTAGCTTTTACTAGTAGTAAATAGTCCGTGCTTTATCCCCTTATCCTTATACTTTAAAGCGTAGTAGCGAGTATATACTAATTATATATATAGGCTATATATAAGCGTAGGCGGGCGTAGGTATAAAAAAGGTATAGATACTTACTAATTTAGCGCGGTGTAAATAGGCGGGGCGGGCTAGCGTTAGTATATATATTTTAAGTAAAGCGTAAGTATAAATAGAGATATATATAAGTATAAATAGTAAAACTTATAATAAATTAAGTAATTATACTTTGTTATGTTTAGTTATTTTAAAAAGAAACTTATTAAGTATTATATTTTATTTAGCATTACTTATATTAATTTACTACTTATTATATACCTTTAGTAGTTTGTTTTTAAGTATATCTCTTTTTAAGGTTATATAGTTATAGTATTAACATATTATAAAACGCTTTTAAAATAAATTAAATTATAGCTTAGTACATTTTAATTTATAAGAAAGTTATATTTCTTTATAAAGACTATTTAAGTTTTTTAAGGCCTTAGTATAAAGCGGGAGAAAAGTATAATAATAATTTGCAAACTTAAAAAAGCTTTAAAAACCTTTTATATTTCTTAGTACTTATTATATTTAAATAGCTTAAATCTTTTTTAAGTCGTATAAAACTTTACCTTTAGCTTATATAATAAACCTTAAGTACTTTACTTGTTTTATTATAAAGTTATACTTTTATAAGTTTAATATAAGGCTTACTTTTTATTGCTTTTTAAGTACTTTTACTACTTTCTTTAAATAGTTATAAAGCTACTTTAATAAGTAAATTAATAGATTATTTATATATACTATAACGAACTTTTAAAGACAGCCCTTTAACACTTCGTTAATAAAATATTAAAAAGTAGTTGGCGTTTTTATAAGGCTAAACAAGTATACTAACTTCTTAAATAAGCTAAACCTTTTTTTAAAGGCCGTTTTAAACTTATAGCCCTCCGTAATTTTAATTTTATAAAGCGCTATACCGATATAAAGCTTTTAAAACTAATATACTTTCGCTAATATTTATAGCGTCTTTATAATTAATAGTAGCGTATACTATTTCTTTTTATTATTATATTTTAAGCTTAGTAGTTATAGTAAAAGTTTAAGTAGCTATTAAACTTCCTTAAAAAGAATATTAGCAATATAGCTAATATTCTATTTAAGGAGATAAAGTTTACTTTTAATAACTTATTTAAAATCTTTTAAATAATAAAAAGATCTTTCTTTAATATATTTTAAAAAGGCCTTTATAGTAATAATAGCTTTTTACTATCTTTATTTAAAGTAAGATAAATCTTATAGTTTATACTTAGTTTTAATAAAAGTTACTTAAGTACTTTCATAGTTAAGAAAATCTTTAAGTAGGCTTATAATACTTATGCCGGGATGTAGTCCGATAAGTTTATAAGCGTCTTTAGCTAAAAGGCCTTCTTTATATCTTTTATTATAATTGCCTTTACGTTTAGTGCTTAATACCGCCCTTAGCTATTCTTTAAAGCTTTTCCTTGTTAATACTTTACTATAAATATTAAAGCGCTTATTAGCTTTACTTTTTAAATCCTTATAAATTATATAACCTCTTTTAACGTTTAAAGGCCGATTTAAATCCCCGTTTTCTTATACTAAATTTAGTCCCTCTTAGCGTTATAAACTACCTTATCTTTCCTTATTTATAGCCTCCTAAAAATATATTATAGCTTAATTTAGTACGATAGAAGCGAAAAATTCATATAAATACTTACTTAATTTTATCCTAAATACTATAATGTCTTATATTTAAAGCATTTATATATCTTTAAAAAAAGCCTTTATTGACTTTTTATTTTATTTTAAAACAATATTTATAGCTTTATTACTACCCCCTTAAATATTATAGTATAATAGTTATAGCTTATATCTATAAGTATATTAAGCCTCTTCTTTTTATTAATATTAACTTTAAGTAGTACTAAGTTTAGCGTAAAGTACCTTTTTATTAACATTAAAGCAATTTACTATCTCTTTTTTTTTACCGCTTAACCTTATACTAAACTTTCTTTTTACTTAAATTAAAATTTACTTTAAATACTTCCTTGATTATAGATATAGTTACTAATAAGGTTCTTTTGTTTTTCTTTTTATAAAAATAGGCAATACACTTTCTTATTTTATAAATAAAATATTTTTATATATTAAGTCGGCTTTATCCTCCTCTTAGCTAAGTTATAATGTTAATTTTACTTATTAAAGTATTAATTTTTAAGTCTTATTAGTTTTTAGTCGCCTTACTTATTACTTTTTCTTAACTTTAAAATAGCTACTAAGTTTACTAAACTCTCTTTAGCTTTACTATAATTTATAATACTTAATTAATATATACTAAAAAGCTTAAAGTTAAAAAGTCGACTATTAAAAGTGCCTCCTTTAAGCGAAAGCTTTAGGTGCCCTTTAAGAATACGATTTATATATTATTTAGCTATAACCCCCGTCCCGCTTTAAAGAGCTTTTATTTAAACTTTAAAAAGAACTCCGCAAATATAAAGAAGTAAAATATACTCTCCCGCAGCCTATAGGCTAAATAGAGCATAAATAACACGCGACATAAATTCGCTAAAATACACATTAAATCCGCTAAATAATTCTACATACTATATATATTTCTTTATATTCTTTCACGTATACATAAACAAGGTATAAGCAGATTAAGAAGAGGTATATATTAAGACTAAATGCATAATCTATACTAAGTCGCTACGCTACCTCGTATTTCTTATAGAATTAATCCCTAGGCTTATAAATATAATATTAACCTAATAATAGCTATTAGCCTACTATATATAAATACGCTAAATAAGCGGCTCTTTTCGAAATTACTTAAGTTACTTATAGCTTAGAAATTATCTATATAAGGAGGCCTTAGTCCCCCCTTTACCTTAAATAGATTATTAACCTTATATATATATATCTTACCTATTTTTTTACCTTTTCGCATACTCCTTTTATCTTTATAATCCCCTTACTTATAGCTATATACTTACTCTCTTCTATACTTATTTGCTCCTTAATTAATTATAAGCCCGGCTTCCCTTTAAGCCGGACTTACCCCCGACTCCTACTAACGTTTTTCCGACTCTTATATTATCGGGAAATCCTAGGAAAGCTCTTTCTTACTTCTTACGTAATTACGCTTACTAAGCGTATTTTCTCCGGACTTTTCTTAATATCTTATCGGACTCGGTTGTTTTAGTTTTCCCCCTTTCCTCTTCCTTTTTATACTTTATGTTTTTATAACTATATTTTTAAGACTATATTAAATAGAAAAAACCTTTTAAATTCTTTTTCTTATAAAACAAAAGACACGCTTTTTAATAGCTCTTTTTACTTTTCGCTTACTTTATATAAAGTCCTTTGCTCTTTTTTTAATCTCTCCCTTATACTCCTCGATTTTAAATTAGCTATTAAGATCTAAAAGACTAGTAAATAAACCTTTAAAATTCTCGCTCTAATAATTAAGGAACGTACCTTTATATAAAATTTCCTTATATTTTTCAGACCCTTTTATTATATCCTTTAACCGAAATCCCTTTAATTAATATTTCTTACTTCTCCTTTTTTAATCGACCTTTATACCGGAATACCTCTCGAAAATATCTATAAACATATTACTATGAAGGACGACTATGAATATAGTAAGCTAAAAGGTTCTTTTAATAATTCCTCTTAATTACTTTAAATAGAATCCGTTTTTATATAAGAGAAAGCCACTAAAGCCGTCTTTTAAGATCTATATACTAAATCTGCGGGAATTCGAGCCCTTATACGTCTTATAGTTTAAGATAGTCCCCTCTTTAAGATAAAACACTATATAACTATAAAGTTTGCTAAAGAAGCTTTAAAAACCCTTTATAACTTAATGAATTTTACCTTAAATCTTCTTCTTATGAACGAATTATTTAATATAACCCTTAAAGCCTATACCTTAATCGAGGTATATTTTAATAAGATAAAAGAGCTTTTAAAAAAGCTAAATATATAAGAAATCAAAATCCTTAAGGTAGTAATTATTATCTAGATTTTAAAATGCTTAAATAGCTCTTTTTTTAGCTTTATCACTAATGTTTCCTAAGCTCCTTAAGATAATACCTAAGCCTATACTTTAAAATTACTTTCTTCCTCTTTAATTAATAAGTTTAAAAGGATTAAAGCTTTAAAAGGTCCTTCTTTTAATTAGCTATTCTTTTTATATAGTAAAAGGCCTGTTTATTCTAAGACTTATAAGAAAAAGGGCTATTCTATAAAAGACTGTTTTTAGCTTAAGGAAAATAAAGATAAGGTAAACGTAGTAGGTTTTAAACTAAAAGCTTTTTCTTTTTCTTCTTTCTTTTATAAAAGGCCCCTTTTAATTAAACCTTCTCGGGACTATTTAAATAAGAATAATAAGCGCTTTATGCCTATACACCTTTTAAGAGAGTCTTCTTAAAAGAGAGTTTTAGTTACTAGAAAATTATTAGTTAAATGCCGAAAAAAGATACGAGTTTCCTCCTTTAAAGCGTCCTCTCCCTTTTAAGAAATACTTTATATTTCCGGCTCCTTAGTTTAGGTAAATAACCCTTTTCTTTAACCCTTCATACCCTCGATACTTTCTATACCTTCTATACTCTTTATATACTTTATACCCTCTATACTCTTTATACCTTTTATACCCTCTATACCCTCTATACCCTCTATACCCTATATCCACTCTATATCCACTATACCCCTTTTATATACACCTCTTTTATATACTTCTTAAAAAGAGAAAAGGAAAGCTAATATAAGAAATATTATAAGACCTTTAAAGCCTCTTCTTTCCTCTATTTCTTAAGTTATTTTCAAGGTAGATAAAAATGTTATAAAAAAAAGAAATATATATAGCTTTCTCTTTAATATAAGGGCTTTTAAGCATATAGTGTATAATAAATCACTCCTCTCTTCTTATAAAGATATATATATATCTATTACCTTAGGAAAGGCGTCTTTTACTATCGTTAAAGGCGTAGGAAATATATATTTTAAATTTCCTAATAGCAATATACGCTATATATTAAAAAACTGCCTTTATATACCTTAAATTAGTATTAATATAATAGGTTTAGTATCCCTTTATAATACCTTTGCTTTATTAAGTAAAGATAATATTACTCTCTTAAATAAAGAGGTAAATATACTTATATAAGGCTTTATTAATAACGGCCTATATTATATTCTTATAGTTATAAAGACTCGCTTTTAAATTAACAATAAAACATATAATATAAAAAGCTCTATAAACAATATACCTATAAACAATATATATACAAACAATTTATCTATTAATAATACACCTTTAAACAATATACTTATAAACAATATACCTATAAACATATAAATAATACACCTATAGACAATATACGTATAGATAAGATACCGAAAGACAATACCCTTATAAATAAAGATAAAAAGTCTATAGATAAAAAACAGACTATAGATATACTTCTTTAGTATAAAAAACGAGGATATATAAATTATAAATTACTATATAGATACCTTAGAAAAAGGTATTTTAATATACATATAAATAAAGCTAATATAATAAAGATAAAGCAATACGAAGCTTGTATAAAAGCTAAACAAATAGATAAAAAGAAAAAGACTTCTTTAAAAAGGATATAAGTCTTTTTAGATAAAATACATACTAATATTTAAGGCCCTATAAAAACCCTTACTTATAATAATTACATATACTTTATATCCTTTTTAGATGCTATAACTAAATATCTAAGAATATACTTTATAAAAAGCAAGGCAGAATGTCTGCTTAAATTCTTAGAATATAAGTAAAAATAAAAAAAAATATAAATAAGACTACTATAAAAGAAGTTTTCTTCAATAATTAAAGAGAATTTATATATAATATATAACTATATTGCCTAACAAACGGCCTTATATATAATATAAGTCCTATATATACCACCTATCTTAACAGCAAAATAGAAAGAATAAATAAGACTATACTTAATAAAGTTAGGGCTATGCCTTTTACCTTAAATTTACTAAAATACCTATAGGTTCAGGCTGTTTTAATAGCTATATATATATATAATAGGTCCCCGTGTTTTTGTATAAGCTTTATATCTCTTATAAAAAAGAAGGATAATATAGCTTTAAGTCTAAAAGACTTAGATAAAATAAAGGTATTTAAAAGCACTATATTTTATAAGAATAAAACCCTAAATAATAAATTAAAGCTTAGAACTTATAAAGGGGTAATAATAAGCTTTAAAGATACCGCTTACAAAATATATAACATTTCTAAACGAAAAGTAATAATTTCTAAAGATATAACTATACTAAAAAATAACTTTTTAAATAAAGAGGAATATACTGATTTTAATAATATAACTTCTTTAAATAAGTTGCTAAATAACTTTTATACTAGAAATAATAGTACTAGTAATAATATACATAATAATACAAGTAATAAAAATACTAATAATACTAAGAATAATCATACTAACAATACTAAAAATGTAAATACTAGTAATATAAATATAAGTAATATAAATACTAATAATATAAATACTAATAATAGAAATACTAATAATATAAATAGTAGTAATATAGATAATAATACTAGTAATAATAATACTAGCGATAATAATACTTCGTAAAAGGATTAAAGTAGAAATACCTAAGAAGCCTACTAAATACTATAAAGATTTTATAGAATACCCTATATATAACATTATAATTAATAACAATAATATAGAATAAATCCTTTTTATTAAAGAAGAAAATAAAGATCTTATTAAGGCTACTACTTATAAGCAGGCTATAAATAGTCTGTAAGCAAAAGACTAAGATAAAGCTATGCTAACTAAACTAAGCATACTTATAAGTCTAGATACTAAGAAAATATAAGAGCTTCTTAGTAATAAGAAGGCTTTAAGAGGCCGATAGGTCTATAGAATAAAGAAGGATAATAAAAATAATATAACTAAGTATAAAGCTCGCTTTATACTATAGGGCTATAAGTTAATATACGGCTGAAACTATATTAAAACCTTCTTTATAACCGCTAGACCTAAGTTTACTAGACTCTTATTAATACTAGCTGTAACTAATAAATAGTAAATACTGCAATACGATATAAAAAATAGGTTTATATATATAGATATAGATTTAAAAATAAATATAAATATACTATAAGGTAATAAAGACTATATTTTAAATAAAGACCTTAAGTATAAAAAGAAAAATAATAAGCAGTATAATAAAAAGAAAAAGCCAGTTGCAAAATTAAAGAAAGCTTTGTAGGGTCTTAAACAAAGTCCGATACTTTAGTATAATCTATTGTTTAAGGTCTTAAGCGAGTAGGAATTTTCCTACCTACTTATAAACAAAGGAGTATTTATAAACAATAAGCTATATTTAGCTATATTAGTTTACGTAGACGATCTTCTGTTCTTATGTCCTATAGACGATTCTATAACTTATACAATTAATAAAATAAGTAAGGTCTTAAAGATTCAATCTTTAAGCGAAGTTAAAGACTTCTTAGGAATAACTATAACTATAAATAGAGTGAAAAAAGACATAGATATATCCTAAGAAAAGTATACCCCTAATAAAATAAAGGAATTTAATAAATAAAATATAGGAACCTTAAAAACCCTTAGTATAAAAGGAGTGAAATTAAATAAAATAGAGGACTATATAGCTATAAAAGAAGATAGCTTATTATATTTAATATAAATAGGCTTACTATTATTTTTAGCAATGTTTTCAAGGCTACATATATTATATATAGTAATATTATATGTTGGATTTGCTTTTAATCTAGAAATACTATGATTTAAAGTACTAAATACGATTTAAATATATCTAAATAAATATTCTAGCATAAATATATACTAGACCTATAATAAAGCATTAAATTGACTTATTTTTAAAGCCTATACTAATGCTAATTAGGCTAGCAATCTTATAGACTATAGGTTAGTCTCTAGATACTATTTCTTTATAAATAATAACCTTAAAAGCTAGGCTTGCTAAAAACAAATTTTTATAGGACTCTCTATATATAAGGCCGAATATATAAGCCTTAAAGAGGCTAATAAAGAAGCTTTATCTTTATACAGCTATTTTAATACTATAGTAAAATGAATGTCTATAAATATGCTTAAAAAAAGTCCTTATAATTTTTATAGATAATTAATCTACTTTAAAAATAGTAAAGAATCCTAAATTATAGAAGCTAAGAAAACATAAAGGCTTAGTATATATCTTTACACGTAATAGTATTTAAGAAAGAGAAATAGAGGTTATTATATAAATTCTAAAGATAATATAGTAGATATATTTACTAAGGGATTAGGTTTTATACTCTTTAATAAATTGTAAAGTTTACTAAGAACTTAAGAGGTTATAATATAAATTCCTATTATAAAGGCTTTTAGCTATTTTTTGCTTTATTTAGCTTTCCTCTATATAACTTAAGGTTTTTTACTTGTATAAAGCTTTTCCTCAGATAATAAAATAAAGAGGTTTTACTTAGATAATACGTTTTTCTCTTTAAAAAAGAGATTAAAAAGCTTAAAGTTTTTCCTTATAAAAATAGGTTTTCTTAAGCTATAAAAAAAGACTTTTTCCTTATTTTAAAAGGTTTTTACTTTACTTTAGTTATTATATCTAAAGCGCACTTATATACTATAAGTACTCTTTTAGGGAGGCTATAAAGGAGTAAAGTATACTCTCTTATAGCTTAGAGGCTAAATATAGCAGGAATAACACGCGATCTAAATACGCTAAAATGATTATTAAATCCGCTATACAATTCTACATACTATATAAATTTTCCTTTATTTTTCCACGTATATATAAGCAAGGTAGAAGAAGATTAGAAAGAGGTATATATAAAGACTATATATATAATCTATGCTAAGTCACTACGCCACCTCGTATTCCTTATAAAATTAATCCCTAGGCTTATAAATATAATATTAACTTAATAATAGCTATTAGTTTACTATGCATAACTGCGCTAAATAGGGGGCTCTTTTCTAAATTACTTAAGTGACTTAAAGCTTAGGAATTGTCTATATAAGGAGGCCTTAGTCCCCCCTTTACCTTAAATAGATTATTAATCTTATATATATATATCTTACCTATTTCTTTACCTTTTTACACACTCTTTACATTTCTATAATCCCCTTACTTATAGCTATATACCTGTTTTCTTCAATGCTTATTTGCTCTTTTATTAATTCTTTAGTAATTTTAAAGTAGTACGATCTTCTTATATATTAAATAGTATATATAATATCTTTAACTTTAAATTACTATTATTATTTAAAATAATAAGGTCTCTTTATAAAGCTCTTTTTTATCGTTAAGGTCTTATTATAATCTAATTATATTAACTTAGTTTTTCTTAGAACCTTTCTTATAAATAATTTTATAATTAAACTTTAAAAGGAATTTAGCCTATCTTATTTACTTAGTATTTAGCTACTACGTTATAGTAAAATAACTAATATTCTTATAATCCGTAGAAACCTTAAGTTTATACTTATTTCTAAAGATATTATATTGAAATTATTTAAAAGCGCATATAATAGCTAAGAATTCTTTATCGTAAATAGAGTAATAAATCTCTTTACTTACTAGCTTTTTTAAGTTAAACGCTATAAGTTTAAGAATATTATTCTATTTTGCTAGTCTAACTACGCGCCTAATATAAAATTAAAAGTATCCCTTTTAAACTTTAACGGCTTCTTTATATTATATATATTTAATTTAAGTTCTTTAATACGTAATCCTTTAAGTTTGCTAAAAGCTTTATTTGCTTTTAAGTTTTCCTTTAAAAGGTCCGTTTTAGCTTTTTTTTAATATAGATAATATCGGTATAATTATCTTAAAAAAGTCCAATATAAACTTCCTATAATAATTTATATATCCTATAAAGCTTTGGATTTCCTAAACATTTATAAGAATTAGCTAATCTTTAATTATAAAAATCGTTTATAGGTATATTATTATATAAAAAGGAGTAATCATATACCTTAAGAATTCTACTTCTTATATATATAAGCTGCATTTCTCCGGGAAAATATATAATCTAGCTTTTCTTTACGCTTTTAGTACTATATTAACTTCTTTATAGTATTGCTTTAGCGTATGAAAATAAATAATAATATTATTTAGATAAGCTATATAGAAACGGTCTAAATTAGGATTTAATATACTATTAACCTTCTTTTAAAAGGTTGCTAGTATATTAGTTAATCTTAAAGGTATAACTAAAAATTCGTAAAGTCCGTATCGCGTTTTTAAGGCTATTTTAAATTCGTCTCCTTCTTAAATACGTATTTAGTTATAAGTCAACTTACTGTTAACCTTAGTATACTACTACTTATTAGTTAATCTATCTCTTATTTCGCTTATAAGAGGTAATAAAGTCCGGTCCTTAATTATATCGTTCTTTATTTCTTTAAAATCAATATAAAGTCGAGTTTTTTCTTTATCTTAATATTTCTTAAAGCAAATAGTATAAGAGCTCTATATTTTAATTTAAATTCTTAAATATAATCTTTTTATAAGTTTTTATTAATATATTCTTTTTATAAGTTTTTATTAATATATTCTTTTAATAACTTTAAATACTTTTTATTTAAGTTATATATCTTATATAATCTAGGCTTAAAGCCTTTTTCTAGCTTAATTTCGTAATTCTAACTAACTCTTAATAGTAGCTTATCTTTAAGTAGCGGCGTAAATATATCGAAACATCTCTTTAGTATATTTTTAAGTATTTTTAAATAACGATCCTAAAGGTATTTTAAGTTAATAGTACCTTCCGAACGCCTTATATACTATATTCGCTCTTTAAGATAATTTAAATTAATAGTACCTTTTAAATACTATAAGTTATTTTTATATATCTTATTCTTAATCTTTTTCTTATTTTGTTTTTTAATCTTATCTTTTTTCTTAAGGTCTTATTACTTAATTCCCTTTACGGTATTCGATAAATTTTATCTTAATAAATTATAAGTAGCTTTATAATTATCTTTAAGGCTTTTAGGTTTTTTACTTAGGTATAGCGTTATTTTCGCTTGTATTATACTAATCGTAGTTATAATTATTTCTAGTTGTACTAGTCGTTTTATCGTTTTTTATTACGATATCTATTAATATAATATTAATATTTATATAGGAAGCTTTATTATTATCGTTACTACTATTCCTTATATAATTATTATTATATATTGCTTTATTTAAATTATTTAAGGGTTTCGTTTTAAGGTAGTCTTTTATTAAACTATAAAGAAAAATATTTAAGGTATTGTCTTTAAACCTTAAAAGGCCTTTATCCTAATCTATTATAAGATTATATTTCTATAAAAAGGGTAGTCTTTATATAGTATTTTAGCAAATAGCTAAGATATTAAAAGAATCTTTAAAGTTATAAATCCTAATTATATACTTAAGAGGATTAGTTTTTATTATAATCTTACTATTATTATACTTAAAGGGTAATCTTTTTGCTAAAAGAAGTATATAAGACTTATCCTTTCTTTTATAACTTTATTTTAAACGGTTTACTATTATAGGAAAACTATATTTACTTATCGCACTATAATTTACTAATATATTAAGGCGATATCTTTTTAATTCTAATAAAAAGGTTATTTTTATACTTCGAGAATCATTGTTTAATATAAGTAAGCTCTTTTTACTAAGAGATAGCCTTATTATTCCTAAGCTTATTAGTTTTTTACCTCGTTTCCGACTTTTTAGTTAATCTTAATTCTTTCTATAAAATTAGTTTATTTAAGTAACTAAGGTGCTTAATAGCTTTAGAAACTAAATTCTTATTAGCTTTATAGTTCTTAACTACTTTACTAATAATATTAACACCTTCTCCGCGATCTATTTCTTTTTATTGCTTTTTGTTATTAATTTCTACTTATTTAGCTTTAAAGTAGCTTTTTAGCATACTATTTAAAAATTGCTCGGCCTTATATAGCATTTTTAAATTATTAACCTTATTATATAGGCTATAATTTATCTTAAAATATTCGCTATATCGTTTAAACGTATCTTTAATAACTAAGTTAAGGAATTCCGTATTTTCTTTAAGCTTATTTACTAGTTCGTCGTTTTTTTTCTAAAGATTATCTTTATCTTTTATTAAATTAGTAACATATATAAAAAGAGATTAATAGTCTTCCTTTAGCTTTATAATCTTATTTATTAAAGCTAGGTTGCTATCTTAAAGGTTTTTAATAGTTATTTTATTATAATACTTAAAGAGGAAAAGTTATTTAATTTTAATCCGGTTATTAGTATTTTCTTATATAAGTTTCTCTTTATTAGCTTTAATATCCCCCTTAAGGTTTTTTATCAAAACCTTAATATTAGTAATAAGTTCTTTAATCGTTATAGCGGGTTTATTATAAGTCTTTTTTAGTTTAAGAAACTAGCCGCTTCCTTACTTATTTAAAAGATATATAAGGTAGTTATCTTTATAGTATTTAGTTTAGGAAAGCTACTTCTACGCCCTATCTTTAATAATAATAACCGTATTAAGATATTCTATAAAAAGAGCGTAAAACCTATTACTATCTTCTTTCTTAAAAGAAGGCTTTTTATTTATTTATTTAAATTCGAGGTCTTTAGAATTATAGCTACTATTATCTTCTATATTTTAAGGAATAGCGTTTATATTAAAATAAAGAGTGTTTTTATCGTCTTTATAAATAGTTTATAAACAAGGTCTATACTTATAATTATCCTTAGTCTTAAAAGCATTTTATTACTAGTTATATAAGCTTTTAGCTTTTATTTTTATCTTTTTATTAAGCTTTTCTTTATAAAGACTCTTTTTAAGCAAACTAGTCTTAAACGGACTAAAGGTTAGTATTATAAGCTTAGCGTCGATTTAAGAATCTTTAGTAAAAGGTTATAGTAAAGTATATCGCGGATTATAAGCTAAGAAAGCATTATTCTTATAAATAGGTATATTCTTTCCCTTAAAAGAATTTCTTTTCTTAATATAGCCTTTTATAATATAGCTTTCTTTTATATAGTTTAAGCATTAAATAGCTTTTTTAGCAAGCTTTAATAACCTTACCTTAAGGGTATTTAAGTTTATTACGTTACTTAAGTCGCGCTATTCCTTTTTTTTTTAATAACCCCGCCTGGAGTTAAATAATGCGTTTTTTACTACTAGCGTTCGTACTACTTATCATTTATCTAAACCGCTAGATTAATATAGTTTAATAGCGTCTTTAGCCTATTTAAGCGGTAAATTTCGTCTTTAACTTCTTCTTTAAGTCCTTTATAAAACGTAGCTATAAGGGTATTATCTTTTCCTATTTTAGCTTAAACGTTATCTATTAAAATTAAGCTATATAAGCCGATAAAGATATAACCTACTTAAGGCTTTTTAATTTATGCTTTACTAATCGTTGCTTATTTATAATTTTAAACGTGTTTCGTAAAGCTTTTTTAAAGTTATTAAAATTCTTAAAAATATTCTTTATCTTAAAATTCCTATCTTTAAGACTATTATCTATATAGTCCTTAAGAATCGGTTTAAATAACGTTATAGCTAAGCCTTAAAGGAAACTAAATATAGATATAACCTTTATTACTTCTTACTTTCTTATAGTAAGATAAAACTAAAAATAAGTTTTTAAAGAGGTAATAAACTTTTATAGCTTAGTTAATTCTTTAGTATAAGGTTTAAGAGCTTTAATCTTTAAAAAAACACTACTATCTATAAAGCTTATAAGGGGATAAGAAAGCTTTAAATGCCTTAGACTAGCCTACTGCTAACTAGTTAGCTATAATATTCCAAAAGTAGATATTTCTTCTTTTATTTATTATAATTAAATAAATATAATTATAATAAATATCTTTCTTTACTTAATTGTTTAAAGAACTTAGAAAGTATAAAAATTCTAAGTATTCTTTATTAAAGCTATTAAGTTCGTAAAGATTCTTATAAGCTAGTTTTATATTGCGGAACCCTTACTATTTTTTATATAATAAGTAATAAGGCGTAATTTATTTTATTTAAATTAACTATAAAGAAAGAGAGAAGAGGACTTAATGCTAATTACGAGACTAAATAAAGTAAGGGTATCTTATTATATAGATTTCTTTAGTTAAAACTAGCTAAAAAAAAAGAAGGAAAGGAAAGCAGTTAAAGGAAGGAGGAGGAAGGACCTCTTTTTATACCTTTTTAAGGCTACTAAAAGGCTTTCCTTTTATATCCTTTTATATCCTTTTATATGCTTTTATATACTAATCTATAACTTATACTTTATATAACTTATAAGGTTACTAAACTCCTTTTTAAGCTAAGAAAATAGCTTACGTTATCTTTATTACTAATAATAAGTAATATACGCTCTATTACTTACGACTAGCTTATAAAACTAAATATCCTTATCTTAAAACCTTTTATAAGATTTTAACCTTTTTTAAAAGGAGGCCTACTACCTTAGCTTTATATAAGGTATTAGTTAATTATATAAGGTATTAGTCGATCTATTTAATACTAAACCCGTTACTAGCTAAAGCTAGCTTAAGCCGAATATAAGCATATCTAGTGTATACCGCTTATAGCTAATACTAGCCTAGCCGTTTTTAACCGTTAAGCTATATCGTCTCTCTTTATAACTACCGGTATTTACTTTAATAGTTATAACTAATAACTAGCAGTATCTACTAAACTAGTTACTCTTGTATATTTAGCGGTATTTACTTTACTAGATATTAATACTTTTAGTACTTAGGATTACTAATAAAATAGGGTTTCTATTATATAATACTTAAAAGCAGTATTCCGCGCTTTTTATAACGATAATATTACTATATTTAAAATAAAGACTTTCTTCGTATACTTATCTATATAACTTCTTAGATTTAAAGTAAACGCTATTAGCCTAATAAATATACATAAATATATATAGGCCTTAAGGGGTATTATATTTTTTATAAACTTTTAATAGCTTAAATAATAAATCGGCCTTATTAAGTAGCTACGCTATATAGTCCTAATTTTTACTAAGAAAGCTAACGTTTTATAAAAACGGAATATAAAGCTACTTTAACTAAAACGGAAAGCAAAAGTCCTTTAAAAGGGCTAAGAATAAGCATAATATACTGCGAAAGCCGCTTTTTAGCTTACTTTAAAAAAAGACCTTTATAGGTTAAACTAAAAAACGAAATAAGCTTTAAACAATTTATTACTTTAAACCTACATAATAACTATTTATTTAAATTAACGCGCCTTGAAAATATAATGTAGCGGCTATAGCTCTTTACTTAAAAGAAAGCATAAAATAAGATAAAAAGACTTTACTATCGCGGGCTAAAGTTTAGCTTATTGTTTCCTTAAGCCGCGCCTTTTAGGATAAAGAACTTAAATACTAGCTTATAAAGCTTAAAGTAGCTAGTTTAATATAAGCGGTTTATAAGCTGTATATTATAATACTATTTATAAAAATACTATAAGTAGTTATCTATACTAATTCTATAAGTACTTATAGAATTATATAATAAAGGTTCTTATTTTTTATTACTATAAAATCCAACAATAAGTTAGTTTTTGCTTTTTAATACTTAAGCTAATTCCCGCTTTAGTTTTACTATATCTTAAGCGTTAAGATTATTATATTCAACGATTTTTTTACCTTTACTATATTAATATAATAAGCTAGTATCTTTAAACTAAAAAAGGGAATTAAAGCGTATTTAAGAAAATAAGATAATAAACCGCGTATTCTTTTATGCGGAAGTATTAATTCACATACCGCTCCGCTTTAAAATATTTAATAGATATATAAAGGATATATAGTAAGTAAAGATTATCGTGAAGCTTAGCGATAATAACGGTATCCTTAAACTCCTATTCGTTTAGTTATTAAGGCTATTATACTTTATAGAAAATAATAAACGCTAAAGATTATATATCTTTAAGACCTATACTAAAATAAATCGTTAAAACCTCCTACGCTAAATATTTTTATATTAGCTATATCTATATATAGTAAGATATATTAAAAAGCTTCTTAATCTTATAGGTTAATAAGTATATAAATAAGGTCGTAAATAAATATAACGTATATAACTATAATTAAACTAATTAATATAAAATGCTAAAGTAGCTTATTTTAATTAAAAGCCTACTAGTTTTTAACAATATAATAGTAATAGACTTTATTATTAAGCTCGTAGCAGCTTAAGCTAAATAGTTCTTATAAAAAAATCCTATAAAAAACTTTTTTAATACCTTACTAATTATAATTAATATATTCTTAAAGATATATCTCTTTATCGTAAGTAATAACTAGTTTATATCGGAAGACTAAGTATAAGCGTTATATACTAAGCTACTTTATATTAATTAAAGGATTTAGAAAAATATAATCTTTAATTAAAATATAAAGTTTATTTTTACGTTTTAGCGGACTTTATAATAAGCTGTTAAATTAAAGCTTTTTATATTTACTACTTAATACCTTTAGATTAATAGCTTATAAAAAAGGCAAAACTAAACTATAAAAATCGCGTTATAATTCTTTATTACTAATTTTTTCAACTTATGCTAAACTAATATATTTATAGCTTTTTAGCTTAGCCTAAATAATTCTTTCTTTTTAGTAATTTATATAGCTTTAAGTAGGCTTATTTAAAAAGTAAGAATAAATTATTAGCTTAAGTATTTTTAGTAATTACTTATATCTATAAAACTAAGAGGTCTTATAAAAAAAATCTAAGTTAGCTATTACTAATATATAAGTTATTATAAAGAATAAATATAATAAAGAATACTACCCGCTAAAATTTAAGCCTAGCGATTAAGTTTAGTTATATTACGGAACGTAAGATATAAGCGCTCCGGCCACTTATATATCGGTATATAAGATATAAGCATATAAACGATAATTAGCGTCCCGACCCTTAACTAAGGCCGGGGCGAGACTTTTTAGCAATGCGGTATTATCGCACTAATTCTTCGTAGCAAATAGTAGCAATTCCTTTAGCATAGGTTCGATCCCCGCGCGAGAAAGTAGACCTATAAGTCTATATAGAAATAAGGCTCCCCCTAGGCGCGCGTAATAATATAAGCGTGCGTAGCTTCTAGCTACCGGCTTAATAAACCGGGGAGGTCCCGTCTTATAGACAACGAGGACGTTATCGTCTTTCTTTTCGAGGCGGCAATTATTATAGAACGTGAGATATAAGCGCTCCGGCTACTCGTATATCGGTATGTAAGATATAAGCATATAGACGATAATTAGCGTCCCGACCCCTAACTAAGGCCGGGGCGAGACCTTTTAGCAGTGCGGTATGATCGCACTATTTCTCCGTAGCAAATAATAGCTAAGTAAAAGTTATTATATCTTGGATAGTAGGCCGGTAAAACTTTAAAAGAGATATACTAAGCTATTTAAAGTTACTGCTAAAGTAAGATAGCTTATATCTTAATTAAATATAAAAAGGTCTTTTAATATTTATTTAGTTATTTTAATAGTATAACTACGCTTAGTAAATAAGTAAGCTATATACTTAAGGCTAGTTTAAGATAAAAAGATACTTTACTTAAATAAGTAAAAGGTTAAACAAATCTTATAAATTTATATAATAAAAAAAACGGCGGTAAGCTATAAAAATAGTTTTTTATAGCTTAAAAAAGCTAGCTAAGTAGCTATAACTTAGAAGTAAATAAAAAAGTGGTTTTCTTATTAAAGATTATAAAGGCTTTTAAGAAAGTATAAAAGGAGTTAGCTACTTAAATAGTTTAAATAAAAGTAAAATAAGCGGCCTTTATAACTTAATATAAAACTCTCTATCTAAGAGAATTAAGCGGTTAAGCTAGGAACTAACGCTTATAAGAAAAGTCGGTATAAAAGCAACGTTATTTAACTAAAATAATCCGGTTAAAATTTATATAAAGACGGTGCTATAACTAAGGATTTAAGACTCTTTAAAGCCCGCTAAAGCTAGGGCTTACGTCGGTAAATAATTTAAGAAGTAGTTTTAAGCGTTATAAATATACCTATTTAATCCGTAATTAAGAATAAATAAGTTTTGTAATAAGTACGTCTATAAGAGTACTTATAACATAGTAAGAGGGGCCGTTTTAGCTATAGCTACGGCCTGCACTAATAAATTTATAGAATCCGGGTTTTCCGAGGATTTAAAATCCGATTAAAGATTTGCGGGTTTATATTTTTCGGCCTTACGAAAAGCGTTTTTAACCGAGGCTTTATTGCGAGGGATAGTTAGGAATTCGTCGATCGGTTTCTAGATTTAATTATTCGGTTTTTAGCCGTTAAGTCGTATTTTTTCGTTATAATAAAAACAGTCTACATAATAATGCCGTTTTATATTAAGGCAAAAGGGCAATAAAAAGGCCGTAATAGAAAAAAGGTTTTTTAAAAAGTAGCTTTAAAAAGTAGTAAAGGAGGTGGAATTTAATTTCTTTCTTAATTTTATAGCTTATTACGTTTGAAAAACTCTAAATTTTTAATGCCGTTTAAAAACGTCTCCTACTACCCGTTTTTATCGTATCTTGCTTCGACGTCTATTTAGTTAATTAAATAATTAATAAAAGAGCTATTAAGGCTAGAAAAAGCTTTTAAAAAGCTCTATATAAGGCGTAGGCCTTATGCCTCTAAAAGCTGCGTTCTTTTTATATCCGTAAGGGCCTTTTGCTAATTTTAAATCTAAGTAGTTAGGTTAGTTTAATCTAGTAAAGATAAAGTCCTCTAAAAATTCGTAAAGACTTCTTTTTCCTTATTTTACGAAAAAGGCTATACCCGTTTTTATATTAAGAAAAGCTCGGTAAAAACGTTATAAATATCTACGATTATAGAATAGTAATTTCTAACGTTTTTTATAATATATTGCTATAAAGTAAAAAGGGCCTTTTATTAGTCTTTATAGCTTTATAGATTAGTTCGATACTTTAAGTAAAGGAACTTATAAGTTTTTAAATTATTTATAAAAAGGTTAGTAGTTTTCTCTATTTAAGGATTTACTTAAAGTACTAAGGGTTCTTTAAAAAGCTGTAAAAGGGGCTTTTTTAAGGTTATTAAGGGATTAACTTAATCTTAAATCCTATAAGAAGTAGCGTATTTCTAAATCTTTAAATTCCAACGCTCTTAGTTAAAAAGGCCGTTAAGGGCAGTACCCTTTAAAAAGCTTACAAATTCTATTATTTTAGTAAAGGGGAAAAATAAGGCGGCGTAAATAAAGGTGCTTCTATAGGTGATTTTTTATTAAGAGAGCGTTTTTTACTTTTAAAGGGCGTAATTAACTAGCGGGGGCGTAATAAAAGAAAGGTACCGCAATAACTAATTTCTCTTATATAAAGTAAAAAAGATCAAGGCTTATAACTTTCGAATATAAAGAAAGCTTATTTAGGGTATTTAATAAGAGAGCAATTTATATAAAAAGAATTAGCTTGTAGATAAAAGGTACAAATAAGTAACTAAGTAGTAAAGCTTTTATTTTGTTATTTTAGTAGCTATTTAATAGCCTATATATAATAAGGAGTGATTTAAAATAAGTAAGGCAATAATAAATAGTCTGATAAATAACAATAAATAATAAATAGTCCTTATTAAAAAAAAGGTCTATAAAAGGTCTATATAAGGACTGCATATTAAAGGGTAAAATAGCCTTTAGTTTATATATAGCTAAAAATTTAAGGGAAGCCTTAAGGAGGCTAAAATTAAGGGAAGCCTTAAGGAGGCTCGTGCTACTACTACTCTTACTACTACTACTACTACTACTACTACTACTACTACTACTATTATTACTACTACTTAATTATAGCGTATTTACTGCTATATTAAGGAATAAATAAAATAGTATAAAACTTAAAAGCTACTATAAGTTATAAGAAACTTTAACTTACCGCGCTTAAAGTAATTGGTTATTTTAATAATAATATGCTGCTATTTACGTTAAGTAAAAAGGCTTTTTTAGCTTTATAATATACTTATTTAAATTCTCTCCGCCGCTTAACCTCTTTTTTCCTTCTTTTTTTTATAACTATACTTCCTTTAACCGCTAGCCTTAGCCCGCTATACCTTACTTATTCTTATATATATAGCCTCTTTTACTTTAAGTTTATAATCTTTATACTTTTATTTTAAGTCTTTGATTATTTAATATCTTTTTTATAGCTTAGACTAGCCTTTTTATAACTACTTTTAAAGCCCGCTATTAAATAAGCCTTTATACCTTTAATATAAAGGATATAAGTAAGCGCTTAAGCTTTATAAAAATAAGGCGGCTATACTTTATAGCCTTAAGTCTTTTAGTAAGAGCTAAAACCTTTAAGTTTAAGCTTTAATATAAACCTACGCTGCTTTTTTATAACCGCGCTTAAGCTAATAGACTTAACTTAAATTATAGTATTATAAAGGACGGCCTATATTACCTTCTTTAAATACTTAACTTTAGTAACTCGCCCCTTAGCTTTATACTATAGCGTAGACTAAATAGCCGTTTTTATAGTAACTTAGCTATACCTCTTACTTAGCCTTTACTATTTAAAAGCCTTTACCGCTTATATATTTTTAAGGTATAGCTTTAAGTCTTTATTAGCGGAATAACTAGCTAATACTTAACGCTTTTAAGCTAGCTAACCTCGCTATAGTCTTAAGATTTATAGTAGCGGCTATAGCTAGCAAAAACCCGCTTTAGCTTAAAGATTAAAATAATATCCGCGCTATCTTTAACTATATATTTAAAGCCTAGCTTAATTAGTTTATAGCCGGATTAATAACGGCGTCTTAAGCTATTAAAGTAAAAACCTTATCTTATTTTATATATAGTCTAGCCCGCGCTATAAAATCCCCTTTTTAACTTATAGCCGCTAAAAGCTTTAAAAACCCTTTTAGTCTTACTTAGCATATACTCTTTCTTTTAGCCGCTATACTTAGCTTAGCTATATAAAGGCGTATAAGCGCTTAATTATAGTTTATTTACTATCCCTCTTTTATTAAAAGAGATAGCGATAATAAGCCTCGTAATATATTCTGCCGCTTAATCTTAGAAAAGCTATTAATAGTAACTAATTTTATTCTTAATAAGCCCGGCTTTATAAGGTTATACTCCGGCGATAAGATTATAATAATAAGAAGTTTCTACCTAACTATAAACTATATTAAGTTCTACTTACAAGCCCGTAAAGACTTAAAACGTAACTTTACTTTATTTTAAGAGATAAAGTTCTTAAGTTTTAATATCCGCTTTATTACCCGTATTTAACTACGCGCTTTATATTCTTACCCTTAAGGTGTTTTTTATAGCGAGGTTTATAGAGATTATTAAAAACGTTTAAAACCTTAAAAGTAAGGAAGTAAGTATTAAGACTATTAAGAAACTTATTGCCCGCTTTTAATCAGGAGTATAAATATTTAATACCTTAATATTAACTATACTTATTATAATTAGCAAATCGGCTTAGCTTTATATTAATACTGTCTTAATAGCTAGATATATATCGGTTAGCTAAAAGGTATAGGTAGTAGCACTATATAAAAAGAACGATAAGTTAAAAGGTTTAGCGATAAAAAGCGGGGGATAGCTATAATAGTAGTAATAAGTAAGATATAATATCTTCCTTTTAAGTAGCTTATAAAGCTAATAGGTAATATAAAGGACTTAATAAAGAATTAAAAATAGCGTAAAAACTAAGTAAGATAATAATATAAAATAAGACTTAAATAAGCTAATCGCTTATAACGTATTTTCCTATAAAAACAAATATTCCCCGGTATTATAACTCTTTATAGTTTAAGTGGCGCTTAAACGTATACTTAAAAAAAACCTAAAAACCTTACTATTAGTTTTAGCTAAATATACGAAGCGCCTTAATAAGATAAAATGCATAATAGACTAAGTAATAAGGACTTATAATAAAGCTATTTACTTACCCTTTTTAGTTACTTAACTGCTATTAGTTAAATAAACTAAAAGAACTAAAAAAGGCTATTAAAAAGATAAAGTTAGTATATTATTAATATAGCGTAAAAACGCTACTATAAAGCTAGTACTTAGTGCCCCTTTTACTTTATTTTTACTTTAACTTAATAAGGAGATTAGTTTTTCTTTCTTACTTTAAAAAGTTATTATAAAATCTTAGCGGCTTTACTTAAACTTTTTACTTAACTTTTAAAAAGCCTTTATAAAACCTTATAGTAAAAACGCTTAATGTACGCGCTATAAAGGCCAACCTAGGAAATATAATAGATATTACTAAGCGGACTTTATTATGGTTTTTAAAATATAACTTTAAATACTTAAAGAGGCTATTTAACTTTAATTTATAATATTTCTTACTATAAAAATACTATAAAAGCTTTTAAATAGATTCCGTTAGTATTTTGAAAGGATATTTAAGGATTTCTGCGGGATATCTTAATTATAGTTTAGCTTATTTTTATTTAAGGAAATACTTTAAAAGATATAAGATAGACTTTACCTCGATTTTAAAGGGATATCTAAGGATATTTAAGGGATTTCCTTAACTATAGTTTATAATGTTTCCGACTAAGCTTATACTTGGTTTATTAAGTATTTTTATAAGGATATCTACGGTTTATCTTTATACTAATAATAAATAGCGAGATATTTGAGTTATAAATCCTTAAAATTAGCTTAAAGAACTAAGTATAAAGTAGCTAAATATGCTTTAAAGAAGAGATAAGCTTTTTACTATTTATAGACCCTTATATACGTTTATATATAGTAATTAGTCTATTATACTAGCTTAATTAGCAGTAATTAGTTTATAGTACCGGCTTTTATTAGCGGTAATTAATCCGTATTACTATCCTTAACTAGCGGTAATTAGTCCGCGTCTTATCCCCTTATTCTTATATTATAAGGCGTAGTATGTACCGACTTAATAATTAACTAACTTATTAATAAACTACTAAAGTAGCTACTATTTAAGTAAAGGTATAAAGGCTTGTATTAAAAGCTTTTATATTAAAGCTTATTATTATAAACTAAACCTAATAACTATTTTCGCTAAGTATATTATTAGCTTTTAAAGAGGCTTATTATAAAAAGAACTATTTAAATAACTTAAGTAACTAGCTAGGCCTTTTTATATTTAATGCAATAATTGCTACTATAAAAAGCGCGCTAACTACTTAAAAATAAGCTTTTAAGCGGGATAATTATAAGATTTATTAATTGATTATAATAAAGCGGGAAATTAAGAAATTAAAGTAAAAACATATATAAACATTTATTTATAAGCTTTTAAAGGCATAAGTCTTTTATAAAAAAATAAGTTGATCTTAAAAAGCTAGTTTAAAGTAAAAACCTTTTTATAAAAGCTTACTAAGTTTTATATAAAGGTTAAGGCTTAAAATATAAGCTTATAAAGGAGTTATATATAGTAATAATGTACTAAGTATTTTTAAAGCTATTTATAATAATTATTGTAGTTAAGAACTAAAAATAAAAATAAATTATTATTATATACGCTTATATATATATAAAAGTATAAAAAGAAGCCTTTATTATATAGCTTTATAAGCTTTAAAATAATTTAGGCCGGGTTTATAAGCTTAATAAAGCTTTAAATAGCTATAAAAGCTCGCTTAAATACTAATATAATTAAGTAAGTAGAAACTTATAAAAATATAGCTTTAAGCGCCTTAAAACAAACAAGTATATTCTTTGCTATAAAGTAAGTAATATACTTATAATTATTTATATAAATAACTTATTATAATACTATTATCTAAAAAAGCTATTAAAAAACCGTTATAATCTTAGCTTAGCTATATAAAATAAAGTAACTTAATAAGCTTAAAATTTTTTAATTATTTAATTTCAACGAGATAAAGCTATAAAAATAATCTTTAAATACTAAATAAGTATAACGGAAACCTTATTCCGTTCGTAATCTTAAGTACTAAAAGCACTAATATTTAGTAAAGAAAATACCGCTCAATATAAAAAAGTAGCTAATAAAGTAAATACTACTAGTTACGAGTTATAACTATTAAAGTAAATACTAGTAGTTATAAGAAAAGACGATATAGCTTAACGGTTAAAGACGGCTAGTATTAGCTATAAGCGGTATAAGTTAAATATGTCTATATTCGTCTTAGGCTAGCTTTAGCTAATAACGGGATTAGTATCGAATAGATCGACCGATGCTTTATATAATTAACCGATACCTTATATAAAGCTAAGGTAAGAGGCCTCCTTTTAAAAGAGGATAGAATCTTATAAAAGGTTTTAAGATAAGGATATCTTATCTTATAAGCTAGTCGTAAGTAATAAAGCGTATATTACTTATAACTAGTAATAAAGATAGCGTAAGCTATTTCTATTAGCTTAAGAAGTAGTTTAATAACCTTATAAGTTATATAAGGTATAAGTTATAAATTAGTATATAAAAGTATATAAAAGCATATAAAAAGAAGGCCTTTTAGTAGCCTTAAAAAGGTATAAAAGGAGGTCTTTCCTCCTCCTTCCTTTAACTTCTTTCCTTTCTTTCTTTCTTTTTCTTTAGCTAGTTTTAATATAAGAAATCCGCATTATAAAATACCCTTACCTTATTCGGTCTAGTAGTTAGCACTAAGTCTTTTTCTCCCTTTTAGGCTAGTAAATTTAAATTAAATAAATAACGCCTTACTACTTAAAACATAAAAAATACTAAAAGTTCCGCAATATAAAACTAGCTTATAAGAATCTTTATAAACTTTATAGCTCCGATAAAGAATACTTAGTATTTATATACTTAGTAAGTTCTTTAAGCTATTAATTAAGAAAAAGGTATTTATTATAATTATGTTTATTTAATTATAATAAATAAAAAAAGAATATTTACTTTTACGATACTAAAGCTAACTAGTTAGCCGTAAGCTAGTTTAAGGCATTTAAAGCTTTTATATCCCCTTATAAGCTTTATAAATAGTAGTTCTATTTTAAAGATTAAGGCTTTTAAACTTTATATTAAAGAATTAGCTAAGCTATAAGAGTTTATTACCTCTTTTAAAGCTTATTTTTAGTTTTATCTTACTACGATAAACTAAAAAGTAATAAAGGTTATATTTATATTAAGTTGCTTATAAGGCTTAATAGCAATATAGTTTAAACCGATTCTTAAGGACTATATAGATAATAGTCTTAAAGATAGGAATTCCGAGATAAAGAATATTTTTAAGAATTTCGATAACTTTAAAGAAGCTTTACGAAAAACATTCGGAATTATAAATAAGCAACGATTAGTAAAGTATAAATTAAGAAGCCTTAAGCAGGTTATGTTTTTATCGGCTTATATAGCTCGATTTTAATAGATAACTTTTAAGCTAAAATAAAAAGACGATACCCTTATAGCGACTTTCTATAAAAGTCTTAAAGAAGAAGTTAAAGACGAAATCTACTGCCTAGATAGGCTAAAAACGCTATTAGACTATATTAGTTTAGTAGTTTAGATAAATAATAAGCAATATAAATGCTAGTAGTAAAGAAAGTACCGTTTAACTCCCGGCGGGGTTATAAAGAAAATGAATAGAAAGTAATAGCGCGACTTAAGTAATATAATATACCTAAATACCCTTAAAGCGAGCCCGCTAAAGCCCGCTAAGAAAGCTATTTAATGCTTTAACTATATAAAAGAAGCCTATATTATAAGAGATTATATTAAGAAGAGGAATTTCTTAAAAGGAAAAAGTATACCTATTTATAAGAATAATGCCCTCTTAGCTTATAATCCACAATATACTTTACTATTACCTTTAATTAAGGATACCGAAAAAATCGACGCTAAGCCTATTATACTAACTCTTAGTTTATTTAAGATTAATTTGCCTATAAAGAGTCTTTATAAAAAAGAACCTAAGATAAAGATAAAAGCTAAAAGCTTAGACGATTAATAAAGGAATGCTTTTAAAACTAAGGATAATTATAAGCATAAAACTTTCTTATAGACTATTTACGAGGATAACGAAAACGCTCTTTATTTTAATATAAACGTTATACCTTTAAATATAAAAGATAATAGTAGCTATAATTTTAAAGACCTTAAGTTATAAGTAATAGATAAAGAGCGCTCTTTTAAAAAAGAAAATAGCAATAGGCCTTATACTCTTTTTATAGAATATCTTTATATAGTTATTACTATTAAGGATAAGGCGTATAAGTAGTTATATTAAACTAAATACTATAAAGATACTTGCTTTATATATCTCTTAAATAAGTAAGGAAGCGGATAGTTTCCTAAACTAAGGAAGACTTTTAATAAACCCGCTATAACGACTAAGGAACTAACTACCGATATTAAGGTTTTTATAGAAAACCTTAAGGAGAATATCGAAGCTAATAAAGAGAAACTTATATAAGAAAATACTAATAACTAAGTTAAAATTAAATAACTTTTACTTTTTAAGCAATATAATAAAACGACTATTAAAAACCTTAAAGATAGTAAACTAGCTTTAACGAATAAGATAATTAAGCTAAAGGAAGATTATATATCTCTTTTTTTAAATATTACTAATTTAATTAAAGATAAAGACGATTTTAAAAAAAAGAATAATAAGCTAGCCGATAAGCTTAAAGAAGATACGGAATTCCTTCACTTAGCTATTAAAGATATATTTAAACGATATAGCAAGTATTTTAAGACTAATTATAATCTTTATAATAAGAATTATAATTTAGATATACTTTTAAAAGTAAAGAGATTCTTAGAAGATATACTTAAGAACTAGCTAAAAACGTAGGAAAATAAGTATAATAATCTTAAACAATATAATAAGATAATTCGTACTAAAGGAGTTTTTATTAATAATACCGCAATAAAAGATTATGCTATTATTAAGGATTTAGTTTTTAAAGCTATTAAGAAGCTTAATAACTTAAATAGATTAGTTCCGTAAAAAGAATTAAGATCTATTAAAAAGTTAGTAGATAAGGTAAAAAACTAATAAGCTTAGGAATAATAAGGCTATTTCTTAGTAAAAAAAACTTGCTTATATTAAATAATAATTCTAAAAGTATAAAAATAACCCTTTTATTAAAATTAAGAGGATATTGCCTTAACGTATTAGTAAATAGCGGTGCGATAAGTAGCTATATTCCCCTTATAACGGTAAATCGTTTAAAATTACGTTATAAAAAAAAAGATAAGCCTTATATACTTCTTTTAGCAAAAGGATTACCTTTTAAGTATAATAATAATAAGATTATACTAAAAACTAATCCTCTTAAGTATATAATCGGGATTTATAACTTTAAAGATTCTTTTAACGTCTTAGCTATTAGCTATAATATTATATTAAGACTACCCTTTTTATAAAAATATAATCTTATAATAGATTAAGATAAAGGCCTTTTAAGGTTTAAAGATAATACTAGAAAGATTCCTCTTTATAGTTTAATAAAGGATAACCCCGAAATAAAACCCTTAAATAATTTAAATATAGCAATACCTAATAATAACTATAGAAAGAATAGTAATAATAAGGATAATAAAGCTTCTTATATAAAGATAAATATCGTAATATATATTATAATAAAAGATAATAAGACGATTAATATAACTAAAGATAAAGCAACTAGGATTAGTATATTATAAGTAAAAATAACGCCGAACCTTAATAAAGAAACTAAAAGCTTAAGAGATAATTATAAAGCTACTTATAATTTATTAAAAGAAACTCTATCGAATACCTTAAAGGATTTTAAGTAGTAATACCTTAAGTAAAAAGATAAGATTAAGAAGAAACGGAATAAGAAAAAGATTAAGAATAAGATACGTAAGAATAGCTTATAGTATTTAGAAGGTACTATTAATTCAAAATACCCTAAAGAGCGAATATAGTATATAAGACGTTTAAATAGTACTATTAACTTAAAACACCTTTAAGATCGTTATTTAAAAATACTAAGAAATATACTAAAGAGATATTTTAATATATTTACGCCGCTACTTAAAGATAGATTACTACTATAAGGTAGTAAAAATTACGAAATTAAGTTAAAAGAAGGCTTTAAGCCTAGATTCTATAAGATATATAACTTAAATAAGAAGTATTTAAAGTTATTAAAAGGATATATCGATAAAAACCTATAAGAACGTTATATTAAAAAGTCTAAATTATAATATAAAGCTCCTATACTATTTGCTTTAAAGAAAAGTAAAGATAAAGAAAAAACTTAACTTTATATTAATTTTCAAGAGATTAATAATAATACGATAAAAGACCGGACTTTATTATCTCTTATAAGCGAAATAAGAGATAGATTAGCTAATAAGTAGTAGTATACTAAGGTTAACCTTAAATCTACTTATAGCTAAATACGTATTAAAGAAGGAGATAAATTTAAAATAGCTTTTAGAACGCAATATAGACTTTATAAATTTTTAGTTATACTTTTAAGATTAACTAATATACTAGTAACCTTTTAAAAGAGAATTAATAGTATGTTAAATCCTTATTTAGACCGATTCTATATAGCTTATTTAGATAATATTATTATATACTTTAATACGCTAAAGCAACACTATAAAAAAGTCGATATAGTACTAAAAGCATAAAAAAAAGGTAGCTTATATATTTTACTAAAGAAATATAGCTTTTATATATAAGAAGTAGAATTCTTAAGGTATATAATTACTTTTTTTTATATAAAGATAGACCCTTAAAGGATTTTTAAAATTAAAGATTAGCTAATTTCTATAGATATTAAGGAAATCTAAAGCTTTATAGGATATATAAATTATTATAGGAAGTTTATATCGGACTTTTCTTAGATAATTATACCGATATTATTAGTATTAAAGAAAGTTAAAACGGAGCTTTTAAAGTAAAACTTAAAAGTAAATAAAGCTTTTAAAAAGATTAAAAGATTACTTATTAAAAAACCTATATTTAATAACTATAATATAAAGAAGCTATTAAAGTTAAAAATAGATACTTTTAATTTTATATTAAGCGCGTAGTTAAGCTAGCATAATAAAAATATTATTTTTAAACTTATAGCGTTTTATTCGAGAAAGCTAGTAAGTATAAAAATTTATTACTTAATTTACGATAAAGAATTCGTAGCTATTATATACGCTTTTAAAGAATTTCGGCATTATATTTTCAGGAATAAATATAAACTTAAGGCTTATATAGATTATAGGAATATTAATTATTTTGCTATAACGTAGTAGCTAAATACTAAGTAAATAGGATAGGCTAAATTTCTTTTAAAATTTAATTATAAGATAATTTATAAGAAAGGTTTAAAGAATAACGAAGTTAATATAATTAGCTAATAACTAGACCTTAACGATAAAAAAGATCTTTATAAAGAGACCTTATTATTTCTAAATTATAATAGTAATTTAAAGTTAAAGACGTTATATATACTATTAATATATAAGGAGATCTTACTACTTTAAAATTACTTAAGAATTCTTATAAGAACCTAAATAAGAAAGGATATAAGAATCTTAAGTAAAAGGGAAAAATAGCGTTTTATAAAAATAAGCTATTTCTTACCTTAAAGACTAAGAAAATAGTTATAATAGATTTTTATTCGTACCTTTTATATAGATATTAAGGTCTTATGAAAATATTTAATAAGATTAAAAGCTATTATAATATCTATAACCTCTATAAGAAAATCTAAGAAGTTATTAAGTTAAACGAAGTATATAATAAAAGTAAGGCTATATAATATAAGTCTTATAGTAACTTAATTCCTCTAAAAGTTCCTTTAAGACGTTAAGACTTTATAGCCTTAAACCTTATTTACGAAATTACTAAAGTCTATAAATCTTATAACTAGTATAAAATATAATTCTATTTTAGTTATTGTTAATCGTTTTATAAAGTATAGCTATTTTACTTTAATATATAAAGCTATAAATATAAAAAAGTTATCTTATACTTTTATAAGATATATTATAGCTAATTAAGGACTTTTAAGTTCGATTATTTCGGATAAGGATTGGAAATTTATTTCGAATTTCTAATAAGGTTTAACGCAAGCCTTAAGTATAAAGTATTAAATTTCTATTGCTTTTTAACTTATAATAAATAGAATAAGAAAACGATTAAATTAAAAGCTTAAGCAATATCTTAAATGCTATATAAATTATAAGTAGGATAATTAGCTTTTTAAATTGCTTATAGTATAGTTAGCGTATAATACCTTTTATTTTAAGCCTATTAAGAATACTCCGGTATTTACGAATTATAGCTTTACCCTTAAAGCTTATAAGTCTTCTTTACTTAAAGAGGTTATAGCTAAAAAAGCTATATTAAACTCTACGTAGTTAATTAGCTTATATAGATTTATAAAATTAAAATTTAAATATATTGCTAAGAAGATATTATATTACTATAATAAGAGCTAGTTTTTAAAAACTGTTTTATTTAAAGGTAATAAAGTATATCTTTTAATTAGGAATCTTAAGACTAATAGACTTAATAAGTCTTAAATTATAAGAAAATAAGACCTTTTAAAGTTATAAAGAAAATAAAAAAGGTTAATAATAAGTTAGAACTTTTAATTAGTTTACTTATATACCTTATTTTTTATATATTTTTATTAAAACCGACTTTATAAAAAGCTAAGGTAGTTAAAGAGTTAAACTTAAAAAGAGTAAAAGAAAGCGGATATATATTAAAAGCTATACTCGCTAAGAAAATAGAAAATTAAGAATACTTTTATTTAATAAAGTAAAAGGATTATCTTAGTTCGAATAATACTTAAGAACCTATAAAGCACTTAAAAAATGCTTTAAGAAAGGTTAAGGATTTTAATCGATAAAACCCTTAAGAGAAAGTATTAGCTTCTTTAAGCTAGGATTTCTTTACTATTTTAAATAGTAAAAGTAAAAGGAAATCTAAATAAAAATTTTCTTAAAAAAAGATTTATAAAGATAAAAGATTAGGATTTTCTTTAAAGAATTCCTATAATTACTCTCTTTAAGGTAGGATTTCTTTAAATATTATAAATAGTTTCTTAAAAGTTAAGAGTAACCTATAAGAAAAGAACGTTTATTTTTCTAAGTTTAAAAGAACCTTAAAGAGGGGAATATATAACGGAAACCTTATTTAGTTAGTAATCCTAAGTACTAAAAGTACTAATATTTAGTAAAGTAGATACCGCTAAATTTAAAGAAGTAATTAGTAAAGTAAATACCGCTAATTATAAGTTATAACTATTAAAGTAAATACTAGTAGTTATAAAGAGAGACGATATAGCTTAATAATTAAAGACGGCTAGTATTAGCTATAAGCAGTATAGGTTAGATATACTTATATTTAGCTTAAGCTAGCTTCGGCTAGTAATAGAATTAGTATTAAATAGAATAACTAATACTTTATATAATCGACTAATACTTTATATAAAGCTAAGGTAGAAGGCCTCCTTTTAAAAGAGGATAGAATCTTATAAAAGGTTTTAAAATAAGGATATTTAATTTTATAGGCTAGTTATAAGTAATAAAGCGTATATTACTTATAACTAATAATAAAAATAGCGTAAGCTATTGTTATTAGCTTAAAAAGTAGTTTAGTAACCTTATAAGTTATATAAAATATAAGTTATAGATTAGTATATAAAAGTATATAAAAGTATATAAAAGGAAAGCCTTTTAATAGTCTTAAAAAGGTATAAAAGGAGGTCTTTCCTCCTTTTTCTTTTAACTCCTTTCCTTTTCTTTTTTCTTTTTCTTTAGCTAGTTTTAATATAAGAAATCCGCATAATAAGATACCCTTACTTTATTCGGTCTAGTAGTTAGCACTAAGTCTTCTTCTCCCTTTCTAGCTAGTAAATTTAAATTAGATACATTACGCCTTACTACTTAGTATAGAAGAAATACTAAAGGTTCCGTAATAAAAAGTATACTAAAAAATTCCTTAAGAAATTTAGTTATAAGGTTATTAGCACGATAAAAACGATATAGCTTATAAAGCTTAAGGTCTTATATAACTAAAAAGGTTAAAAACTTATAATAAGCCTTAAAGAGTAGCTTTACTAAACTAATAGCTTTAATTACTTATTAATAAGCACTTAGCTAAATATTAAATATATAGTAAATAATCTTTTTAAAGCTAATAATAACTTTAAAAGTAATTATACTATTATTATAAAAACGTTATAGTTTTATATTAAAGGTATACTTAATAAAAGACTTTAAGCTTTATATATATATAAATACCTTTTTATTATTAAATAAAGCACTTATTGCTTTATAGCTAGTTATATTATATTTTAGCTAATAAGCTTATTTTTTAAAAAAGTAAAAAAGAAACTATAATAATAACCTTATTAACTAAAATATAGTTTATAAACCTTTTACTTATAAGTATAGCTATAATATAACAGTATTAACTATTAATAAAAGTAAGCTAGCTATAACTAATATTATTTATAGTTTTTATAAATAGCTAAAATATATAGCTTATAATACTATATAAAAATAACCTAATAAGAACTTAGTATATTAATATTTATTTTAAGTAAATTAATTATTATACTAAAAAAGCTTTCTCTAATTAGTATAAGTATAAACTAATAAAAAAATAATAAATAGCTTTATAAAGGGACTTTTAAAAAAATCTAATTTATATAATAGTTTAAAATTAAAAAGACGGCTAAATAAAAAGTTAAAAAGCTATATATATATATATAAGTTATTATAAAATAAAGAAAAAGCATATTATAATTAGCTAAATTAAAAAAATACTAAAGTAAAAATAATTTATAGGGGAAAAGCTATATTATAAAGCTTTATTTCTTATATTTACTTTATATATAGCGAAAGGGAGGTGTTATAAATAAGAAGAATATATACGCTAAGGCCTTATACCTAATTTGCTATAAGAGCCCTAGGCGTAGCCCTAGCCCTCGTTTGCAGGGGTTAGCTATATAGGCATATAAGGCCACCCCTCGCACACACAAATTCCTTCCTAGCTAGCTAGATACCATCATCATCTTCTTAAGCTCCCTTTTTCCACAATGCCGCACCTCTTGGTGCGGACCCCGAATAGCTATATACATACATACACCAACACCGCCGCTTTCAGAGCGGACCCCCGATGCAGCCGAATTTATAACAACCCTTTATCCTGCTCTGTCCTTATTGGCTATAATCCCTGTCTCGTGACCCGAGGGCTCCCTTACGGCACTTAAAGGGATAGCTAGCCAACGGATGTGGGGCGACAATCGGGAGCAGATGTTGCCGCAAGATAGAAGTCGAGTCGTGTTGAAGGTCGACAAGACCGGGGGGGAGGGGAGCAGGCTCTCCCTGTCTTGCTGGTCGTTGAAACGGGCCGCTCACGCACGCATGCATGCGCAGGCCTCGCAACGCAATGGCCAAAACTGGGTGGGTGGCATCGCACCCATGCCTCTGTTCCAATGAGTGGGCGGCCAGCCGGCCGTCGCTGGAGCCTCAACTTTCCGGGTCTCTGGGGTCCCCCGCCATCAAGTGCAGGTCGGCAGCGTCTGGTTCATCGGCGCAAAAGCATGCTTGGCACACTAGGTAGCCCGCCATCGAGGAGCTCCCGCAGATAGCGCCATCACCTCTCCTCCACTCTGGTCATCGGAACCCAGTGACAATGGCGTTTCGAACCCGGAAATGACTCTCCAAACCCCCCATCCACAGAAAGACTCGGACACGTTGTCGGTGATGCTCCAGCCGAGATGCCGCTTGCGCCTGTGTCCTGTCGCTGTTGACCCTGGGACGTGATCATCTCAATCATCCATAACGTGGAACTGTCGCCCCGCCGCCACAAATACCTCCTCTGGGCATCTTGACAGGCAGATAAATGGTGCTACCAAGGCCGAACTCGGTGAAAGTCTGCTCTTTCCATTCGTCGCGAAGCAGTCGATGAAAGACGCTATCAGGCGTCGCCCGGTCGTACAGACGCAACGTTAGCGCCAGTCACGTCTCGCGACGTTGCCGTCTTCTTGCCCGCGGGGCGTTTTCGCGTGCTCGTTTCCCAACAGGAAACCATGTCCTGGTCCATGGGAGCGTTCATGGCTGCATCATCGGGTGCCATGTCCTCGAGTTGGGGGGGGGGGGGGGGGGGGGGGGGGGGGGGGGGGGGGGGGGGGGGGGGG
>JAPEBW010000235.1:0-70323 GCA_027405785.1 Ophiocordyceps robertsii
TCTTATAGTTATAAAGACTCGCTTTTAAATTAACAATAAAATATATAATATAAAAAGCTCTATAAACAATATACTTATAGACAATATATCTATAAACAATACAATATCTATAAACAATTTACCTATAGATAATAAACCTATAGACAATACTTTTATAAATAAAGATAAAAAGTCTATAGATAAAAAGAAAACTATAGATATACTTCTTTAGTATAAAGGATTAGGACATATAAATTATAAATTACTATATAAATACCTAAGAAAAAGGTATTTTAATATAAATATAAACAAAGCTAATATAATAAAGATAAAGCAATGCGAAGCTTATATAAAAGCTAAACAAACAGATAAAGAGAAAAAGACTCCTTTACGAAGGAAATATCTCTTTTTAGATAAAATACATACTAATATTTAGGGCCTTATAAAAACCCTTACCTATAATAAATACATATACTTTATATCCTTTTTAGATACTGCAACTAGATATCTAAGAATATACCTTATATAAAGTAAGGCAGAATGTCTGCCTAAATTCTTAGAATATAAACAAGAACTAGAAAATAATATAAATAAGACTACTATAAAAGAGGTTTTCTCTAATACTGCAAGAGAATTTATAAATAATATAAAACCATACTGCCTAAAAAACGGCCTTATATATAATACATGTCCTGCATATACCCCTTATTCTAACGGTAAAATAGAAAGGATAAATAGAACTATACTTAATAAAGTCCGGGCTATGCTTTTTACCTCGAACCTACTAAAATACTTATAGGGTGAGGCTGTTTTAGCAGCTACATATATATATAATAGGTCCCCGCACTCTGCTATAGGTTTTATATCCCCTATAGAAAAGAAGAATAATATAGCTTTAAGTCTAGAAGACTTAAATAAAATAAAGGTATTTAGAAGCACTATATTTTATAAGAATAAAACTCCTAATAATAAACTAAAGCTAAGAGCTTATAAAGGGGTAATAATAAGCTATAAAGATACCGCTTATAAAATATATAACTTTTCTAAACGAAAAGTAATAATTTCTAAAGATATAACAATACTAAAGAATAACTTTATAAATAAAGAGGAATATACTAATTTTAATAATATGCCCTCTTTAAATAAGATGCTAAATAACTATAATACTAGAAATAATAGTACTAGTAATAATAATAATAATAATACTAATAATACTAGTAATATAAGTAATAATAATAATATAAATACGAAAGATACTAGTAATATAGATTATAATACTAGCGATAATAATACTAGCGATACCTAGCAAAAGGATTAAAGGATTTAAGTAGAAATACCTAAGAAGCCTACTAAATACTATAAAGATTTTATAGAATACCCTATATATAATATAATAATTAATAATAATAATATAGAACATATTCTTTTTACTATAAAAGGAAATAAAGATCCTATAGAGCCTACTACTTATAGGCAGGCTATAAACAGTCCGTAAGCAAAAGACTAGGATAAAGCTATGCTAACTAAACTAAACGAACTAATAAGTCTAGATACTTAGGAAATACAAGAGCTTCCTAGTAATAAGGAGGCTCTAGGAGGCCGATAGGTCTATAGAATAAAGAAGGATAATAAAAATAATATAACTAAGTATAAAGCTCGCTTTATAGCATAAGGCTATAAGTAAATATACGGCTTAGACTATATCGAAACCTTCTTAACAACCGCTAGACCTAAGTCTACTAAACTCTTATTAATGCTAGCTATAACTAATAATTAGCAAATACTGCAATACGATATAAAAAATGCATTTATATATGCAGATATAGATATAGAAACATATATAAATATACCACTAGGTTATAAAGACTATATTATAAATAAAGACCCTAAGTATAATAATAAAAATAATAAGCAGTATAATAAAAATAAAAAGCTAGTTGCAAAATTAAAGAAAGCTTTATACGGTCTTAAACAAAGTCCGATGCTTTGGTATAATTTATTATTTAAGGTCTTAAGCAAGTAAGAACGTTCCTACCTACCTATAGACAAAGGGGTATTTATAAACAATAAGCTATATATAGCTATATTAGTTTACGTAGACGATCTTCTAGCCTTTAAGCCTACAAAGAATTCTATAACTTATATAATTAATAAAATAAGTAAGGTCTTAAAGATTTAATCTTAAAGGGAAGTAAAAGACTTCTTAGGAATAACTATAACTATAAACAAAGCGAAAAGGGATATATATATATCCTAAGAAAGATATACCCTTAATAAGATAAAGGAATTTAATAAATAAAATATAAGAACCTTAAAAACCCTTACTATAAAGGGGGCTAAATTAAATAAAACAGAAGACTATATAGCTATAAAAGAAGATATCCTATTATATTAAATGCAAATAGGCTTACTATTATTTTTAGCATTGTTTGTAAGGCTAGATATATTATACGTAGTAATATTATATGCTAGATTTGCTTTTAATCTTAAAATACCACATTTTAAAGCACTAAATACGATCTAGAAATATTTAAATAGATATCCTAGCCTAGAAATATACTATAACTTAATATAGCATTTAATATGCTATTTTTCAAAGCCTATACTAATGCTAATTAGGCTAGCGATCTTATAGACTATAAGTCGGTCTCCGGATACTATTTCTTTATAAATAATAACTTTATAAGCTAGGCTTACTAAAAGCAAAAATTCATAGCACTCTCTATATATAAGGCTGAATATATAGGCCTTAAGGAGGCTAATAAAGAAGCTTTATATTTATATAGCTATTTTAATACTATTATAGAAGGAATGTCTATAAATATACTTAAAAATAAAGTCCTTATAATTTTTATAGATAATCAATCTGCTTTAAAAATAGCGAAGAATCCTAAATAATATAAGCTAAGAAAATATATAGGCTTAGAATATAATTTTACACGTAATAGTATTAAAAAAAGGAAATAGAGGTTTATTATATAAATTTAAAGATAATATCGCAGATATATTTACTAAGAGATTAGGTTTTTAATTATTTAATAAATTCCGAAGCTTAATAAGAATAAAAGAGGTTATAATATAAATTCCTATAATAAAGATTTTAATCTATTCCTTACTTTCTTTAGCTTTCCTTTATATAACCTAAGGTTTATACTTATATAAATGTTTTCCTTAGATAATAAAATAAAGAGGTTTTACTTAAATAATAAATAATAAGTTTTTCCCTTTAAGAAAAATTAAAAGCTTTAAGTTTTTCCTTATAAAAAATAGGGTTTCTTAAGCTATAAAGAAAGGATTTTTTCCTTATTCTAAAGGTTTTTTACTTTACTTTAGTTAGTATGTTTAAAGCGTACTTTTATACTATAAGTACCCTTTAAGGGAGGCTATAAGGGAGTAAAATATACTCTCCCGCAGCCTATAGGCTTAATATAGTATATATAACACGTAATATAAGTACGTTAAAATATATATTAAATCCGCTCTACAATTCTACATACTATATCTTTTCTTATATTATTCTATATATATATAAACAAGATATAAGCGGATTAAGAAGAGGTGTGTATAGAGACTATATATAATCTGTGCTAAGTCGCTACGCCACCTCGTATTCCCTACGGAATTAATCCCTAGGCTTATAAATACAATATTAACTTAATAATAGCTATTAGCCTACTATGTATAACTGCGTTAAATAGGGGGCTCTTTTCTAAATCACTTAAGTTAATTATAGCTTAGGAATTGCCTATATAAGGAGGCCTTAGTCCCCCCTTTACCTTAAATAGATTATTAACCTTATATATATATATCTTACCTATTTCTTTACTTTTTCGCATACTCTTTATATTACTATAATCCCCTTACTCGTAGCTATATGCCTGCTCTCTTCTATACTTATTTACTCCTTAATTATAAGTCTAAATTAAAGTTAATAAGGTCCTCTTAATAAAGAATTAAAAAGTCTTAGCTTAATAATATATTAGCTATTAAGCGTTTAACAATTTTATTGCTAGTTTTTCCCCTTATAACTATAAGGCTTTTATTTAGCTTACTTAGTATATATATAGTAAATTCTACCTATTTAATAGTAGCCGTTTATCTTACTCTTTAAATAAAGATTTATTAAAAGAAGTTTATAATTATATCTTAAAAGGTCTTTATAAGGTCGGCTTAAATAAGCCTTTAGTTTACTTTAATATCCGTATAAGGTTTAATACTTATCCTAAGCCTTACTTTTCTATAGACTAATAAGCGTATATAAGTAAATAGTAATATTTTATAAAGGCTTAATAGCTAAATATTAAAACAAGCCTTAATACTTTAAACGCTTAAAAGCTTTTAAATAACTACTTACTATACTAAGCTATGTCTTTATATAGCTATATCTTAGTTAAGGTTTAAAGGGTATTTTTTTTATATTAGTAAAGCTTATATTTAAGAAGAATACTTCGCCGTAAAACCTAAATATTTTATTAGCTTTTTAAACTATGTTTACGATAGTATAAATTATAGTCTTTTTTAAGCCTTTATTAGTCTTTATTTAAGCTCTTTTTATATTATAATCTTTATCTTTTAAGTAGTTATTAGCTTTAGCTTTAGTTCTTTCTTTAATCACGGGGTATACTTAATTTAATATTAGTGTTAATAAGTATATTATTTTAAAAGTTTCTTTCTTTTAAGTAAAAAGTCTGCGGCTTTTATTTTTAGTTATTTAAATAATTTTCTTCCTTAATTTAGTAAACGCTATATATTAAATAGACAATCTTTAAGTAAATATATAGATACTAAGTAAACGAAGATCCTATTAGTTATATTTTACGTTATCCCTTTAAAAAGAAAGGAACGAACACCCTAATATATATATATATAAAAATACCCTAACTATAAGCCCCTTAATAATATAATACTTTATACGTATTATTACTCTTTTATAAGTATTATAAGTCTTATATATTACTACTCCTCTATAGGTATTATAAATCTTTAGTATAATATAATACTTTATGCGTATTATTACTCTTTTAATACTCGCACCTTTTATTTTTATTTTTTATAGTTTGCTTAAGTAAGGGTTTCTGCCTCGTGCCTTTATAGTATATTTAAATAAGGGTTTATGCCTCGTGCCTTTACTATATATTTAAGTAGAAATTATTTACTATATGCTTTAGTAAGAATTTATCGTTTCGTTCTTTAGTATTATTTTTTATTATATAAAGAAAGTTTCTCCTTTAGCGGTATTCTTTTTATATGCCCTTCCTTTCTTAACGGTATGCGGTATGCTTTAGTATAAGTATAAATTCCCTTTTATAGTCCTTCCTTAAGCTCTTTTCTTTCTTTCCTTAGTATTATTATTTTCTTCGCCGCGTACCTATACTATTATTATTATTATTATGCGTATGCCGCCTTAAGTCGTCTTTTGCCCCTTTATTATGCTTTTAACGTTATATATCTTTATTATTATTATTACCGTTATTATTCGCTTATAAGCTTATATATCTCGCGTTATTATTATATTAATTTAGCTTACTAGCCTTAAAGTATAGTAGTAAGCTATATAAGGTCGGTACCGCGTCGTTCTTCTCTTAATAAAGGATAAAAGTAACCGTTAGTTTATAGAGAAAGTCGCTATTAATATATAGTTTCTTTTATTTCCTATTAGTTCTTATACTATACTAACGTTTCTTAAGACTTTAAAGTTATATTTTTTCGTCGCTTATAAATCAATATCTCTATACGGGTTCTTACTAGCGCTTAGATAAATCGGACTATTTTAAAGCTAGTATAGCGGGAAGGGTACTTTTAAGCTATTATTATATAGTCTTAAAGCTAAGATATACCCTATCTTTATATATCTTATTAAGGGGGACGTAGTATATATCTATTCGCCGCGTGCCGCTTTTTCTTAACGTATTAAGGTAGCGCTTATATATTATATATTTAGGCCGGATAAAGTATATATTATTGCATTATTAGCGACAGACTTATTATACCTTAAGCGCGTTATTTGCTTAGCAGTACGGCTAATATACCTATTAAAGTCGATAATAGTCTTAAGGTAATTAAGGTGCTTAATAATAATAAGCTAGACGATTAGGTTAAGTTTATCTATAAGCGGGCTTTAGTTCGTTTTACGTTATAGTATAAGATTTAAAAGAGGGAGGGGGGAATTAGTCTTATCTTTTTTATATATATTATATATCTTAATATAAAAAGATTTTGCGTTTATAGCTATAGATTTTAAAAATATAGCCTGCTAGTCTACATAAATTTTTATATTATAATACTTATCGTACTGCTTTTTTAATTTAGACGTTAAGCTTATTCGTAAAGATAAG
The DNA here is from genome assembly GCA_027405785.1 of Ophiocordyceps robertsii. Classification (NCBI taxonomy): domain Eukaryota; kingdom Fungi; phylum Ascomycota; class Sordariomycetes; order Hypocreales; family Ophiocordycipitaceae; genus Ophiocordyceps; species Ophiocordyceps robertsii. The sequence continues at coordinate 6,315 of JAPEBW010000235.1, forward strand.
ATTCCGTAGCACTAAGTTCGGGCTAGTCTTTATAAAGGTATTTATAAGATTATCTTTACTATTAATCTATCGTATTTTAGATATCTTACGGCGTTTATACGATTCTTATAGTGTTATAATATTAATTATAAGTCGCTTTTTGTTTATAGTACTAAGTTTTACTAAGCACTTATAAAAGGAACGTAAGTCTATATAGAGGATAAGGGGTATACTAAGGAGGTTAAAAGAACGGATAATCTTTTAAATCGTAAAGTAAAGTATAAAGCCGTAGTTAATGCCTTATACTATCTTATAGAGTTCGCTTATAAGTACGCTCTTTATAACTTATTTATATTTTATTAAGAACTAATATAAAATATTACTAAAGATAAAGAAAGAAGTCGTAGTATATAAAAGTTGGTTTCTTAAGATAATTAATATACTAAGTAATAATATAAGGTCTTTATTATTTACGAATAATCTATTTATAAAAATATATAGTTATAATATACTAAGTAAAAGGGGGATAAAGCGAAGTCCGCGGTTATAATTATCGATTTACTACTAAAGTCGTATATTAAGGTATTTTATATCTTCGTTCTTTAAGTCTTATACTTAAGCGGTAATAGATAAATTATATAAGGCTTTTAGTTAATATATTAAAGCGATATATATAGCCCGAGCACGTTAAGAAATATACTATTATTTAGTATTGCTATCCGTTATATATACCGTAAATAGGTTTTTTACTTATCCTTTTTATTAAATAAAAATTATACCGGATATAAGGGAAATATATATACTATTAAATTCGAGGGGTATTTGCTTTATTAAGGTTATCTTCGGTTTTATACGGAATTTAGCTTTATATAGTATATCTTCCTTAAGGCATAAAAAAGAATATATTATAAAAGAAAGGGTATTATTAGTTTAAAGGCCGGTAATACTAAAAGAGTTAAGGCCGTTAGTCGTAAAGAGTAAGTAAAGGTTATAAGAAGATAGTACTATATTAAGGTTTTTCTTTTAGTATAAGAAATATATCTTAAACTAATAAAGACCTAATTCTATTAAGCTATGTAAAGGGCAATAAATATAAAGAATTATCTTAAGGGGGTAAAGAGGGACTAGTTCTTAGGGGAGATATATAAAGATAGTTCTTATAAAGGTATTTTTTAATTAAACGTATACCTACATAATATCTCAGAGTTCTCTTTTTATATTATATATTAACTAAAGTAAGGTATTAAGGGTAAGTAAAAGTCTTTAGCTTATACGCTAAATTGTAAGTAACTAAACAAGGATTTTATCCTTACTATTATTTATATACCCTTATATAACTAATAAAGACTTCTTATATAGTTTATTGTTTTTACTTTTTATTTCTTATATTAATCGTATCTAAAATATTCGTACGTTTTTATATTAAATAAGATTAAAAAGAATAAATAAAAAAAACTTTACGTGCTTTAAGATTTAATATCTTAGTTTAGTTTAATGCTTTAAACGGTTTTCTAAGCGTAGTAATTATACCTTATATATAAAGTTACAATAAAAGTTTAAGTGCGTTTTTCTCTTTTTATATAAGGAATTATTCGTACTTAAAGGGGTCTTATAGTAAGTAAAGTTATACTTTAAGTATTAAAGGTTATTTTATATAAAATAGCTTAATATATATCGCTTAGAATATAATCGTGCTACTTAGTAGGATTCTAGTAATATTTCGTCCGTTAATCGTACTAATAAGGAATAGTCCTTTTTATTTATGCTTTTTACGCTATATAAGCATAAGGCTTTATAAGACAATTAAGAGGACGTCTTTATAAAAGCGGGGGCCGTTGCGTATATTTAAGGCGCGGCTAATTATAGCTTTTACGTAAATACGTTATATTATAGCTATAGCTTTTCGAATACCTTTTAGTTATATAAAGATTATAAGGGATAAGGGGGAGTTAAAATTAATTCGTAAGTACGCGCTAAAAATAAAGAGAGTTAGAATAAGACCGTTAAGACCGGCTATATTAATTATAGATTTTACCGTTATCTATAGTATTATATAGATATCTATTTTAAGGAAAAGTTCGTAGTATAAAATATTAAAAGCACGTTAAAGTAGCTAGTATATACGTTTAACTTTACTAACTACTTAATATACCTCTATAGGCATTTTTATATATATAATACTAAGGATATAGGCGTTAATACAGAATTTCTTTAAGGCGAAGTTCGTTCTTAGATTATATATAATATTATCGGGGGGTCCTTAGTATATATATATCTAATATCTATATAGTGTATTTTATATATCTTTTATTAAGAGAGAGGGAAGGAAGTTAGCTACTTAAAATAATATACTTTCGTTAATAATATATAAGGCTAGTTTTTTAAAAAGGTATAGTATATTAATAATAACCTTATAGTTAAAATTTATATCGTCTTTAATAAATAATTAAAATCTTTAAAGAGCTTATTTATAGAGTTAGCATTATTAGTAAAAGTATTATACTTTCTTAAGTAAGGAGTATAATATATCGGAATATTAAGTATTCCGAAGGAGGATATATAGTTAAGTTATACTTAAATAGCCGAATCGTTAGTAAAGGTAATAAAGTTATAGTTTTATAAAGTAAGTATATGCTTCTTTATAGTTAATATTAAAAAAAGGTATCTTTATTTACGGATAATAAGAATTATTATACCGTCTTATTATACGATAAGGTTATATATATTATTAAAGTATACGCTAAGTTTATCTATATCCTTTAATAAAAAAAGAAAAGGGTTAAGGTGTTAAGAATATAGTATATAATAAGGCTAAGGGGGTTCGTAAAAGTAATAGTTCTAATCGCTATATAAGCACCGGTATTTCTAAGTTTAATTATCGTGCTTTTAAGGGTTTAGTCTACTTTTATAGCGTTAAGGTATTTTTATATATACGCCTTTACTTAAGTGCGGTTAACTATTAAGACTTATACTACTCCTATATCTTAAAGTTCTCCTTAATACGCTATAGTATAGCTATTAGTAAGAAGAAATTAAGAGGTAAGCTCGTTAGTATTCTTTATATAGTAGATATCCTTACTAGTAAAGCGGTAAAAGAATACTATATTTATTATATATATAGTAGTTATCTCCCTTATCGCTAAGTTAATATCGTACTCTTTATTATTACTTTTATACGTATCTTTACGGATATCGTTTAAGGAGGGGAGGGCTTCTCCTTTATATGCGGTTAAGAATATATTAAATTCTTCGTTAAGTAGTTATTCTTAGTTAAGTTCTTTATATACTTATAAGTACTAGCGCTTAGCCTTTATTTATACCGAAGGAGGATAATTTATTAACTAGCATTTTATCTTTTTATAAATAAAGTATTTCCTTTATATATATATATAAAAGGCGGAGGATTATCTTATAAGACGTCTTAACTATATTTAAGGTCGTAATTAGCGATTATACTGCTTAATAAGAGTTTTATTATTATCGTATCTTATATTAATATAGTACTATATTATTATACGGTCGGTAGTAACTAAGAGTATAGATCTTAGCCGGTTAATAAAAGCTTTATACGTTTTTTCTTAAAGGAGTATTATAGTTTTTAGTTTTTTTACTTTATAGTATGCTTATATAATTATAGTATATAGTTATACGTCTCCTTAATAGTCTTTCTTAAGTGCTTTTTAAATAAAGTATAGTTTATCGATAAGGTCTTTAAAGGTCTTAAGGAGGCTCTTTTCGGGGTCTTTTTATCGTACTATTTAGAATATTATTAAGGTCTAATCCGCTTAATACTAAGAGTAGTTTATATAAGTATTAAAGTAGTTATCTAGCTTATAGTATATCTCGTAAAACGTGCTATTTAGTCTAATATAGTAATAGTAATAGTCTTAAGCACGTTTAAAAGGAATATTAAGTAGTACTATATAGAATTAGTTTTTTATAATACTAATACGACGGCAATAGCTAATAAACATTTTCGTTTTATTAGCTAAGATATTATACGGTTTTTTAAAATAGTTTTAGTTTATACGCTATTCTTTTTAAAAAGCAGTAACCTTATTTAAGGTAATTAGTCCGTTTTAAATAGTCCGGATAAGTAAGACTTTATATAAGTCCGAGACTATTAACGTAATTAATCTTTATTAGTATAGTTAGCTATTTAAGGTAGTTAAATTTATCGGTTCTTAGCTAAACCGTATTTATAGCGGCCGTATAAAGGATCGTGCTTAAGGTCTTAAAGTATTATTCTTAAGGTATAAAGATATAGGTACTTAGGGTTAATATTAATATTGCGTTTTAATTAAGTTAGAAAACGGTAGCTCGTTTTATTAGATTAACTATATAAGCTTTTAAGATATTGATTTATTTCTTAGTAGTATAGTTCCGCGGTTTTCGATAAGATAAATTTATTCCCGGCTTAAAGTACGGTAAATTTATAAGAATTAAAAGGTCTTTTAGTCGGCAAGCTTAAATTAAATAAGATTAATAAGGCTCTGCCCTTTTATACCGCATTATACGGTATTATATATAATACGTATAACGTATATAGTAAGTTTAGTACTAAAAGGACCGGTTATTATATTAAGGACGGTGTCTTAGTATTCCGGGCTTATTGCGTTCTTCTAAACTCGTAGTAAGAATCTACTACATATAGTTATCTTATCGTACGATACGAGATCGTTATCTATAATATCCGGTTAAAGGAGGGATCTATATACTAAGGAGGCGGGGGATCCGGGGGACGGGTTATTATCTTATAATGCTATCCTTTTTATTAATAAAGGGGGGGTACGTTCTTAACGTTATTAATAGGGTTAATCTTTTCTCTTAAGTTTAGCGCTATATAAGCTAAAAAAGGACTTAGTATATTAGGTAGTTACTATAACTTTTACTACTTTTCGTCTCTTTACTCGTATTAATTTATAATTATCGCTAAGGGTTTAGTATAATTATTAATTAATGTACAATAGATAATCTTTAAGTAAATATATATATACTAAGTAAACGAAGAACCTATTAGTTATATTTTGCGTTATCCTTTTAAAAAGAAGGGAAGGAACACCCCTATATATATATATAAATAGCCTCTTACTATAGGCCCCTTAATAATATAACACTTCGTATATATTATTACTCCTTTATAAGTATTATAGGTCTTAAATATAATACTCCGTACGTGTTATTGCTCTTTTATAGGTGTTATAGATCTTTAGTATAATATAACACTTTATGTATATTATTTCTTTTTTAATACTATATAAACTATAATATTTTTACTTAAGCTAAGCGGTTTATAAATAGAACCTATAGTCTTAGTAAGCTTTCGATAAGTAGTTAAGGCGTTTCGGATTAATTTTAAGTATATATAGGGTATAGCTAGTTAAGCATCGCTTTTTTATAGGTTAAGCTAATTTCTTTTGTGCTAAAAACTGCTTTTAAAACCCTTACGTATATTTAACTTATAGCTAAGGAAGAATTTCCTTAAATTTATTAATCTATCTATTAATACCCTTAATTCCTATTAAGTAGTATTAAGATTCTTATAAATAAACGTTTAGTTTTTAGTAAATTACTATAGTTAAGTAGTTTAGCTAATAAAGCGCGGCCTTAGCTTTATATCGTAAGCGTAATATTTAGGACTTAATGTCGGATCTTATAGCTATATCTTTAATAATAAAGTGCTTTTTATTAAGTAACTATATTACTATATATAAGCGGATCTTTAACTACTTTTATAAGGCGGACACCTATTAGCTTATTTATACCGGGCTCCTTAAGCTCTTTTTATTAAAGTTTTAAAAGGTCTTTAAAATACTATTTTGCTTTACTTACATAAAGAAATAAAAGTAACTAAATAGCTAATTTGTCTATATAAGCCTTACTTTTATTAGCGTTTTAGTAAATAAAGTTAATTAAACAGTCTACTCCTTAAAATATACTAGCTTTATTCTTTTTTTAAACTTTATTAAAGGACGCTTTTAGTAGTCTTAATAAGTTAAATCTCTAAATATCCTAAACTTATAGTTAAGGTTTTTCCTAAGGCCTAATTAATATACCTTTTTTTTCTTAGTACTTAAAGAAAACTAAGAAATTATTTATTTAATATTATTACTATTTTTACTAAAGGGCTTAAAGCTATACTTAGTTTTAATCTTTACGCGCTATTTAAAAATAAGTTTAGCCTACTAAAAGTATTACTTATCGCGTTTTTATTGCTAATTATTAAGGTCCTAATCTTAATACTCTTACTAAGTACTTAACTTCTTATTTTATATATATCTTAAAATTTAGAATACTATAAGGCCTTTAAAGTAAAAAGCTTATTTTTATTAATTAAGAGTCTTAAAAACGCTTTAGTTAGCGCGATTATAGTGAATAAAGCTAAATAGTAAAACTAAACTAAGAAACTATAAAGTATCCTTTTAAGCGGATTTCCGGTTAAAGCATATAAACTAAACTTTATTAGCTATATATAGTAAAGATATCCGTTAAGCTTATTATATTAACGGAAAAGTAGCTTTATCGCGGGTTTAATTTAAAGGGGTATTTAAAGGGCAAGGGCTAAAAAGGTCTTTAAGTTAGCTTATCTTTACTTTTTTAATATAAAGAATAATAGATTTATTTAAGTAATTCTGAATTTAGTTTACTTAATTAAATAAGTTTTATTATTTTATAGTTTACTCTTTATTAATATTTTTAAAGCAGATTACTTCTTAAAAAGTAATAGTTTTAACTTAGCTTAATAAGACTTAATTTATATCCTATTTAGCTTACTAAGCTATCGGAATATAATACCTTAAAAAGGTTATTAAACTAGTATACTTAGTAAGGTATAGCCTTTTTTGCTTTTAAAAGCATATTTAAAAAAAAGGGCTTATTTTTAAAATTAAACTTAAATGCTAATAAGAGCTTCTTACGAAAGTAAATATCGCTTATTATTTAAATTTCTATAAATTAAGCGCTTAGTTATATAATATAGTAACATTTAGCTTAGTAGATATTTGAGGACTTTTATTTAAATAAGTAAGAGTTACTACTATTTACTACGCTTTATAGCATAAAGATAAAAAGATAAAGTATAAACGAATTACTACTAGTAAAGCTAATTTAATAAACTTATTACTATATATAAATATATATAGGTATTACGGGCTATAGTATAAAAAGAGCTTTAATTATACTATAGCGAAGGCCTTAAGGTTAAGCTAATATATAGCTAAAGCTATATAAGACTTTATATAAACCTAGCCTAAGTTTAGCTAAAACTTAATATAGGTATAGGCTACTTAAGCGACCTTTATAAGCAGGAAGCTATATACCTTAAATAGGGTTTTCCTCCTTCTTTTCTTAGCTTTAAATAAATAATTATTTAGCTATATACTATTAAACTAAGTATATGCCAACCTTTAATATATTTAAGCTCTTTTTATATAAGGCTATCTAACTTAAAAAGAGACTTACTACTAACGATATAGCGTAAGTAAGAAGGCTACTTAGTATAAAAGGGCTATACTTAAGAAGGTAAGAAGAAAGGCTAAGAAAGGCCGATATTTAAATAAGAGTTAAGTAAGCGATCCTCTTCTAATAAGTAAAGGCCGTTAAGACGAGCTACTAAGTTTAAGCAAGCTAGTAGTAGGTTTAATAGCTAATAAGTTAATTTAAAGCCTTAATATAAAAATAAAAAAAGATAGTAAAGATATATATATAAAAAGAGGCCGGCGTACTAGCTAGCTGCTTAATACTACCTTATAATATAATAGCGGGAGCTATAACGCCCGGAATAAAAAAAAGCAACGAAAAAAAAAACTAGTAAAAGCCGCTTTAGCGCTAAGAAAGTTTAATAGCTAGTATCGCTACTTTATACCTTAAGTATAATATATAGAAAAGAAGGATAAGATCGACTAAAACTTGTTTTTAAGCTTAAGGGAAGTTTTTTAATTAATTTATAACTACTTAAATATTAAGCTATAATAAACTATAGCGGCTTATTATAATACCTATATAAATTAACGCTAAAATTAGTAAGAGTTCTTTAAGTACTTTAACTTAAATTACCTTATTATAAATATCTAATTATAAGCTATAGCGGCTATCTATATAATTAAAAAAAAGAGAACTAAATATTTTAGCGTTTTTATTTAAAGTTTAAATAAAGGCTTTATAAAGTAAAAGCGGATTATAGCTATATAGTATATAGATTATATTTTTTAAGGGCGCCTTATACTTTTGCTTTAAGGAGGCACTTATAATAGTTAACCTTTTAACCTTTAGCTTTTTAGTATATACTAATTAAGTAGCGTAGATTAAAGCAAAGCTAAAAAGGGTTTAGTGAACTAAGTAGCTATTTTAAGGCTGGAAGAAGGCGATAAGTAAAGCGACTTAAGACTAAAAAGACTTTAAAGGCGATACTTTAATAAGTAAAATAAATACTACGACTCAGCTAAGAGGGAGATAAGGCTAACTTAATATATAGAGGTGCTATACTTATAAGACAATAAGGTATATCGCCCGCTTTTATAAGAAAAAAAAAGAAGGAACCTTATAAATAGCTATAGCTACCGCTAAAGAAGTAATTAAAGTAGATTTTAATTTAAAAAAAAGAACTTTAGCGTAAAGTTAGGCTTTAAAAAAAAGTAAAAATAATAACCGGTTAAAAGGTTAATAAAGAAGCACCTTACACTAAACTTAGTATTACTTAAGGTTAGTATTAATAAGAAGAAAAGGCTTAATATACTTATAGATTTAGGCTATAACTACTATACTATAGTAAGTAAGGGGGTAGTAATAAAGCTATAAATACCCTTTTTAGATAGAATAAGGAGGCTATTATAGCCTTTTTAAAGGAATATATTAAACCTTTAACTAAAAGGAATTGTAGAGTTTAAGGTAAAGATTAATAGTTGTTTAAAATAAACGTTTACTTATATAGTACTAAGGTTAAGCTATGATATATTTTTAAGGAGGCTATAAATAAAAAGAAAATAAGGTAGTTTATAACGCTAAAAGGAAGCGGATTTAGTTTAAGAAGGTAAGGATTTTAATAAGTCTTTAAGGGTTAAAAGAAGCCGTAAAGATCGCGAATATCTAAAAGGCGAAGCTAATAAGCCCCTTAATTTTCGCAGCGGAGTATTAATAGAAAAAGGCGTAAAAAGATAGCTAAAGAAGGCGACGAGCACTAAATATAAAGGCAATTATAGTAAAAGATATAAAGAAGGCCTTTTAACTAATAGCGCTTATCGACTTAGCGGACTATATCTTAGCCTAATAATTATAAGCTTACTTAAACCTCTTCGTACCGGCGAAGGCGCTTAAGTAGCCCTTATTTCGACTAAGCGTAGACTATAAGATTTACTTTACCCGAAATAAAGACAGTAAGGAGCCGCTAATACTATAAAGGCCTTTATATAATATATTTAAAAAAGAGCTGCTTATCCTTTAAAAGACTTTAAATAAATTACTAAAAGCAAACCTTATTTACTTAAGTAACTTACTAGCTATAGCGCTAGTACTATTTATAAGAAAAGCTAATAGCAGCTTAAAATTTTACTATAACAATTAAGCCTGAAATATTATTATAAAAAAAGACTAGTACGCGCTACCGCTAATTATAAAAACCTTAAGGATATTAGTAAAGGCATATTAGTTTATAAAAGTTAATATCGTTATAGCGTTCTATAAAATTAAATTCGTGGAGGACTATAAGTTAAGGACGGCCTTAAAGATAAAGTTCGACTTATTTAAGTAGTAGGTATGTTTTTTTAGCTTTATAAAGACACCGGCTACCTTTTAACGCTATATAAACTATAAAAAGTAAGTCTTATATTAAACCTATAAAGATACGACTTTAAAATAAAAAAAGAAAAGTACTTAAGCTTTATTATATAAGCGAAGGATAAGGTCTGATATAACTTTAAGGAAATTTAAGCTATTTTAATATAATAAGTATTATAAAACGTAAAAGGCGTTTAAAGCTTCTTTAAGTTTGCAAATTACTACTATACCTTTATCCTACTTTATACTAAGGCCTTATAATACTTCAATAATCTTTATAAAAAGAATATAACCTTTTTATATATTAATAAGCACTAAGCCGCATTTAATTTTTTTAAGACGTTTTTTAATATATTAGTATTATAATTATACGCCCTTAAAAAAAGACGTACTTAAAAGGGGACTGCTAAAAGTATATAATAAGCGGTATATTAATATAAGTAAAGCTAGATAAAATATAATACTTAATAAGTTTTTTCTTAAAATAGCTTAATATAATAAAGTATAACTACTTTATTTATAATAAAGAGCTACTAGCGATTATAAGATATTTAGACTTTTAAGGGGTAAAGTTATATAATATATTAGCGTTTATAGTGCTAAGAAATTATAAGAACTTAAAGTACTTTATAATAAAAAGGAAGTTAAATTATAAGTAAAGTAAGTAAGCAATTAAGCTCGCCTTATATAACTTTATATTATAGTACTACTTAAGGAAGTTAGTAGTAGTGCTTAACGTATTATTACTCTATAATTAAAATAAGCCAGTAGGTATATTTAATAAGAAGGAAATAGGACGTATAGTTTAATTAATCTTTAATAGCGCGCGATTAATAAGATATTAAGGCCCTTTAAGCAGTAAGTATAAAAACTTCTTATAATAATTAGTATAAAAGGAGCATATAGTCGGGATAATATAGGTAAAAGAAGAAAATATAAAGTTAATCGCTTATATAAGTAAGGCGGGCGACCTTATATATCGGCTTAAAAGCGGGGCGAATAAGGGCGGAGTTTAGCTAAAACTTAACTTAAACTTAAGCTAAGAAGCACTTAAGAAATAAGTATAGCTAGATAATATATTTAAAAAGTAAGATATAGAAAAAAGGTTAATAGCAATATTATAAAGGGATAAGGAGTACTATGCTGTATTTTAAGTAGCTTAAAATAGTAATTAATTGCTTATACTAAAATAGCAATTAAAGGTTTAAGTAAAAAAGTATATAATTAATATAAAAGGCCGCCTTCGCTTTAAAGACTACTTATAAGTATTAAGTAAAGCTTAGTACCTTAAGGAGGGTATAATAAAAACCCTATTTTATTATTAATCTTAATATTACGGGCTGGGCCTTAGATTAGGCCCGGGCTGCGCCCGTGCAACCGACCCTTAATAGGCGTGGTTAATTAACTAGCTGGCAGCTTAGTTAATTCGTCTTATTTTGCCCTCGCTGCCGCCGTCTGACGCAGTGGCTTAATTAAATAGCTGCCCCGCAGCAACGAACAGTAGCATGACTACTGCTTTAGCCCCGTTAAGGCCGACCCGTTACACCTAAGTACTAAAGGTACTAATATTTAGTAAAGTAAATACCGCTAAATATAAAAAAGTAACTAGTAAAGTAAATACCGCTAGTTATAAGTTATAACTATTAAAGTAAATACTAGTAGTTATAAAAAGAGACTATATAACTTAATAGTTAAAGACAGCTAGTATTAACTATAAGCGGTATAAGTTAAAAATACTTATATTTAGCTTAAGCTAGCTTCGGCTAGTAATAAAATTAGTATTAAATACATTAACTAATACTTTATATAATTAACTAATACTTTATATAAAGCTAAGGTAGGAGGCCTCCTTTTAAAAGAGAATAGAATCTTAGCAAAGGTTTTAAGATAAGAATATTTAGTTTTATAAGTTAATTATAAGTTATAAAGCGTATATTACTTATTACTAATAATAAAGATAAAGTAAGCTCTTTTTATTAGCTTAAGAAGTAGTTTAATAACCTTATAAGTTATATAGGGTATAAGTTATAGATTGGTATATAAAAGCATATAAAAGCATATAAAAAGAAAGCCTTTTAATAGCTTTAAAAATGTATAAAAGGAGGTTCTTTCTTCTTTTTTCTTTAACCTTTTTCCCCCTCTTTTCTTTATTTTAAGCTAGTTTTAACTTAAGAAATCCGCATAATAAGATACCCTTACTTTATTTAGTTTAATAATCTATACTAAGTCTTCTTTTTCTTTTTACGCTTATAAATCTATATAAAATAAATTATATCTAAATATAAAAAGAGTAGTATTTAAGTAATATAAAACTAGCTTATAAGGTTTTTATAAATTTAATAACTCCGATTAAAAATACTTAGTATTTTATACTTAGTACGTTCTTTAAGCTATTAAGATAAAAAAGGTATTTATTATAATTATATCTTTTTAATTATAATAAATAGTAAAAGAAATATCTACTTTTATAATACTATAGCTAACTAGTTAGCTATAAGCTAGTTCGAGATATTTAAAGCTTTCTTATCCCCTTATAAGCTTTATAAATAGTAAGTCTATTTTAAAGATTAAAGCTTTTAAACCTTATACTAAAGAATTAGCTAAGCTATAAAGGTTTATTACTTTTTTTAAAGCTTATTTTTAGTTTTATCTTACTATAATAAATTAAGAAGTAGTAAAGGTTATATGTCTATTTAGTTACTTATAAGGCCTAGCTATAATATAGTTCGAACCGATTTTTAAGGACTATATAGATAATAGTCCTAAAGATAAAAATTCCGAGATAAAGAATATTTTTAAGAATTTCGATAACTTTAAAGAAGCTCTACGAAAAACGTTCAGAATTATATGTAAGCAACGATTAATAAAGCAAAAAATAAAAAGCCTTAAGTAAGTTATATCTTTATCGGCTTATATAGCTCGATTTTAATAGATAACTTTTAAGCTAAAATAAAAAAACGATGCCCTTATAGTGACTTTCTATAAAAGTCTTAAAAAAGAAGTTAAAAACGAAATTTACTACCTAAATAAGCTAGAGACGCTTTTAGACTATATTAGTTTAGCGGTTTTAATAGATAGTAGGTTAAATAAACGCTAGCAGTAAAAGAAGCACCGTTTAACTCCCGGCGGGGTTAAAAAGAAAAATAATAATAAGTAATAGCGCGACTTAAGTAACGTAATAAACCTAAATATCTTTAAAGGGAGCCCGCTAAAGCCTGCTAAAAAAGCTATTAAATGCTTTAATTATTAAAAGAAAGGCTATATTACAAAAGGTTATATTAAAAAGAGGAATTCCTTTAAAGGAAAGAATATACTTATTTAAGAGAATAATACCCTTTTAGCTTATAATCTGCGATATACTTTACTACTACCTTTTACTAAGGATACTAAAATTAACGTAAAGCTTCTTATGCTAACCCTTAGTTTATTTAAAACTATTTTACTTATAGAAGGTCTTTATAAAGAAGAACTTAAGATTAAAGAAGAAGCTAAAAGCTTAAAGAACTAGTAAGAAAATACCTTTAAGACTAAGGATAATTATAAGTACGGAACTTTCTTATAAACTATTAATAAAGACGATAAAAACGCTTCTTATTTTAATATAAACGTTATACCTTTAAATAAAGAAAAAAGCTATAATTAAAAGGACCTTAAATTTAATAAAATAGATAAAGAGTTTACTTTAATAAAAGAAAATAATAATAAGCCTTACATTCTTTTTATTAAGTATCTTAATACGGTAATTACTATTAAGGATAAGGCTTATAAGTGGCTTTCTTAAACTAAATACTATAATTACGATTACCTTATATATATGTCGAATAGGTAAGGAAGCGGCTAGTTTCCTAAACTAAAAAAGACTTATAATAAACACGCTATAACCACTAAAAAGCTTATAACTAATATTTAGGTTTTTATAGAAAACTTTAAAAAGAATATTAAAGCTAATAAAGAGGAACTTATATAAGAAAATACTAATAATCGGAATAAAATCGAATAACTTTTACTTTTTAAGCAATATAACGAAATACCTATTAAAACTTTTAAGATAGTAACTTAGCTTTAACGAATAAGATTGTTAAGCTAAAAAAAGATTATATATCTCTTTTTACGTATATTACTAATTTAATTTAAGATAAAAACGATCTTAAGAAAAAGAATAATAAGCTAGCTAATAAGCTTAAAAAAGATACGTATAAACGATATATCGAGTATTTTAAGATACATTATAACTTATATAATAAGGTTAATAATTTAAAGTTACTATATAAGGCTAAGCAATTTTCGAATAGTCTGCTTAAAAGCTAGCTAAAAGCTTAGTAAGCGGAAATTAATAACTAAAAGCGATAAAAAGAAATAAATCGCAGCGAGAGTATTAATATTATTAGTAAAGCAGTTAAGAACTATAAAACTAGTAAAGATTTAGTTTTAAAAGCTTTTAAGCAGCTTAGTTACTTAAATAAACTAATTTTATAAAAAGAATTAAGATCTACTAAAAAGTAAGTAAATAAGGTAAAAAACTAACAAGCTTAAGAATAATAAGGCTATTTCTTAGGATAAAGAACTTACTTAAGTTAAATAATAATTCTTAAAGTATAAGAATAACCTTTTTATTAAATTTAAAAGAATATCGCAATAACGTATTAATACATTGCAGTGCGATAAGTAGCTTTAATTCCCTTAAAATCGTAAATCGTCTTAAATTACGTTAAAAAGAAAGGATAAGCTTTATATACTTTTATTAGTAAAAGGATTACCCTTTAAATATAATAATAGTAAGATTATACTAAAAACAAATTCTTTAAAGTCTATAATAAGGATTTCGAACTTGAAAAATTTCTTTAACGTCTTAGCTATTAGCTATAATATTATATTAAGACTACCCCTTAAATAGAAATAAAATCCTATAATAAATAGAGATAAAGGCCTTTTAAGGTTTAAAGACAATACCTTAAATATCCCTCTTTATAGTTTTATAAAGGACGAAACTAAAACGAAACCCTAAAATAATTTAAATATAGTAATACTTAACAATAACTATATAAAAAATAGTAATAAAAATAATAATAAAGCGGCCGATATAAATATTAATATTACACTTATAAATATTGTAATAAACAACAATAAGACGACTAATATAATAAACGATAATACTATTACGATTAGTATAATATATATAAAAACAACTCCGAACTTTAGTAAAAATACTAAAAGCTTTAAAGATAATTATAAAGCTACTTAAAATTTATTAAAAGAAAATCTATCGAATACCTTAAAGGATATTAAGTAGTAATACCTTAAGATTAAAGATAAGATTAAGAAACGGAAGAAGAGAAAGATAAAGGATAAGATATATAGGAATAGCTTATAGTATTCGGAAGGCACTATTAATTTAAAGCACCTTTAAAAGCGAATATAATATATTAAACGGCTAGAAGGTATTATTAATTTAAAACACTTTAAAGATTATGATTTTAAGATACTTAGAAATATACTAAAGAGAAATTTTAATATATTTACGCCGCTACTTAAAGATCGGCTACTACTAAGAGGTAGTTAGAATTACGAAATTAAGTTTAAAAAAGGCTTTACGCTGAATTTCTATAAGATATATAACTTAAGAAAAAAGTATTTAAAGTTATTAAAAGAATATATTAATAAAACCTTACGAAATAGTTATATTAAATAGTTTAAATTAAAATACAAAGCTCCTATACTATTTACTTAAAGGAATTATAAAGATAAAGAAAGAACTTAACTTTATATCGATTTTAAAGAAATAAATAACGATATAATAAAAAACTAAACTTTATTACCTTTTATAAGCGAAATAAAAGATAGACTAGCGACTAAGCAGTAGTATATAAAAGTTAACCTTAAATCTGCTTATAGCTAAATATATAGTAAAGAAAAAGACGAATTTAAAATAGCTTTTAAAACGCGATACGGACTCTACGAATTTTTAGTTATATCTTTAAGATTAACTAATATACTAACAACCTTTTAAAAGAGAATAAATAGTATACTAAATCCTTATTTAGACCGTTTCTATATAGCTTATTTAGATAATATTATTATATACTATAATACGCTAAAGCAATACTATAAAGAAGTTATTATAGTGCTAAAGGAGGTAAGAAAAGCTAGCTTATATATTTTACTAAAGAAATACAGCTTTAATATATAAAAAGTAGAATTCTTAAGGTATATAATTACTTCTTTTTATATAAGAATAGACTTTTAAAAGATTTCTATAATTTAAGATTAGTTAATTCTTATAAATATTAAGGAAATTTAAAGCTTTATAGGATTTGTAAATTATTTTAAGAAGTTTATATCGGACTTTTTTAATATAATTATACCGATTTTATCTGTCTTAAAAAAAACTAAAACGGGTCCTTTTAAGTAAAACGTAGAAGTAGAAAAAGATTTTAAAAAGATTAAAAGATTACTTATTAAAGAACTTATATTAAATACCAATAATATAAAGAAGCCGTTAAAGTTAAAAACGGATACTTTAAATTTTTTATTAATTGCGTAGTTAATTTAGCGCGATAAGAACAATATTCCTAAACCTATAGCGTTTTATTAAAAGAAGCTAGTAAGTATAAAGATTTCTTACTTTTTTTATAATAAAGAATTCTTAGCTATTATATATACTTTTAAAGAATTTCGATACGATATTTAAAGGAATAAATAGAAACTTAAAGTATATATAGATTATAAGAATATAAGTTATTTTGCTATAACGTCGTAGTTAAAAGCTAAGTAAAAAAGATAAGCTAAATTTCTTAAATAATTAATTATAAGATTATTTAAAAAGAATATTTTAAGAATTACTAAGCTAATATAATTAGCTAACGGCCGGACTTTAATAATAAAAAAGAGCTTTATATAAAGACCTTATTATTTTAAAATAATAATAGTAATTTAAGGTTTCAGACGTTATATATACTATTTAATATATAAGGAGATCTTATTACCTTTAAATTAGTTAAGAATTCTTATAAGAACCTAAATAAGAAAAGATATAAGAATCTTAAATAAAAAAAGAAAATAGCGTTTTATAAGAATAAGCTATTCCTTACCTTAAAAACTAAGAAAATAGTTATAACGGATTTTTATTCGCACCCTTTATAGACATATTAAGGTATTACGAAAACATATAATAGGATTAAAAAATATTATAATACTTATAACCTTTATAAGAAACTCTAAAGAGTTATTAAGTTATGCGAAGTATATAATAAAAGCAAGGCTATATAATATAAGCTTTATAGTAACTTAATTCCTTTAAAAGTTCCTTTAAGACCTTAAGACTTTATAGCTTTAGACTTTATTACGAAATTACTAAAGTCTATAAATCCTACGTTTAGTATAAAATACGATTTTATTTTAATTATAGTTAATTATATTCCGAAATATAGCTATTTTCTTTTAACGTATAAAGCTATAAATATAAAAGAGTTATCTTAAGCTTATACAAGATATATTATAATTAATCGATAACTTTTAAGTTTAATTATCTTAAATAAAGATCGGAAATCTGTTTTAAATTTCTAATAAAGTTTAATATAAGTTTAAGGTATAAAACATAAATTATTTACTGCTTTTGACTTTATTATAAACGGAATAATAAATCGATTAAATTAAACGCTTAAGTAATATCTTAAAAGCTAAATAAATTAATTAAAGAGATAATTAGCTTTTTCAATTACTTATAGTATAGTTAGCGTATAATACCTTTTATATTAAGCTTATTAAAAGTACTCCGGTATTTACGAATAATAAGTTTATACTAATAGCCTATAGGTCTTCTCTACTTAAAGAAGTTATAGCTAAAAAAGCTATTTTAAACTCTAAGCAGTTTATTAGCTTATACGGATTTATAAAATTAAAAAAAGATATTACTAAAAGAATATCGTATTATTATTATTAAAAATAGTCTTTAAAACCTTCTTTATTTAAAAGCGATAAAGATTATCTTTTAATAAGGAATCTTAGGATTAATAGACTTAATAAGTCTTTAAATTATAAAAAGATAGGACATTTTTAAGTTATTAAGAAAATAAAAAAAGTTAACTATAAGTTAAAACTTTTAATTAGTCTACTTATCTTCCTTATTTCCTATATATTTTTATTAAAGCTAACTTTATAAGAAGCTAAGGTAGGAAGAGAGCTAGACTTAAAGAAAGTTAAAAAGAGCGAATATATAGTAAAGATTATCCTTACTAAGAAGATAGAAAATTAAAAATACTTATATTTAGTAAAGTAAAAGGATTATCTTAGTTCGGATAATGCTTAAGAGCCTATAAAGCACTTAAAAAATAGTTTAAGAAACGTTAAGAAATTTAATCGATAAAACCTTTAAGAAAAAGTATTAGCTTCTTTAAGCTAGAAATTCTTTACTATCTTAAATAGTAAAAAGTAAAAGAAAATTTAGTAAGGAAAAACCTTATAGTTAAGTTTATATAACTTAGTATATATATACTTTTTAGGATAGGATTTATATTTTCTAAAGAAGATCTATAAAAGATATAATTAGAATTTTCTTTTTAGAATTCTTAAGGTTACTCTCTTTATAGTAAGATTTTTTTTTATATTTTAGTTAGCTTTTTAAGGTTAAGAAAACTTTAAAGAAAGAGACGTTTATTGCTTTTAGTTTAAAAAGACCTTAAAGAGGGGAATATAGAACGGAAACCCTTTTTTATTAGTAATTCTAAGTACTAAATGTACTAATATTTAGTAAAGTAAATACTGCTAAATATAAAGAAGTAACTAGTAATGTAAATACCGCTAGTTACGAGTTATAACTATTAAAGTTAATACCGGTAATTATAAGGAGAGACGATATAGCTTAATAGTTAAAGATAGCTAGTATTAGCTATAAGCGGTATAGGTTAAATATGCTTATATTTAGCTTAGGCTAGCTTTAGCTAATAATAGAATTAGTATTAAATAAATCAACCGATACTTTATATAAAGTTAAAGTAAAAGGCCTCCTTTTAAAAAAGAAGAAAATCTTATAACAGGTTGTAAGATAAGGATATTTAGTCTTATAAGCTAGTTAAAAGTAATAAAGCGTATATTACTTATTACTAGTAATAAAGATAGCGTAAGCTATTTTTATTAGCTTTAAAAGTAGTTTAATAACCTTATAAGTTAAATAAGGTATAAGTTATAAATTAGTATATAAAAGTATATAAAAGTATATAAAAGGAAAGCTTTTTAGTAGCCTTAAAAAAGTATAAAAGAGGTCTTTCCTCCTTTTTCCTTAAACCTTTTTCTTTTTCTTCTTTCTTCTTTTTTAGCTAGTTTTAACTTAGGAAATCCGCATAATAAGATACCCTTACTTTATTCGGTTTAAGAATCTATACTAAGGCTTCTTCTCTCTTTTACGCTTATAAATCTATATTAAATAAATTATATTAAAATACGAAGAGAGTAGTATTTTAGTAATAAACAGGGAAGATAAAAAGCTTAATAAACTTCAAGTATTAATTGCTTTGCGAATATATAACTTAAAAGCGGCGGGATACTTTAGGTATAAAGGGATACTTATAATATTCACTTAAAAGTTCTTTTAGCTAAGCTAGTTATTAATAGTACGCCGGCTTATTACGAACTACGGACTATATAGTAAAGGCTATATTTAAAAGTAACTTTAAAAAGGCCTTTTCTAGCCGCTACTACCCTTTATATAGCTATTTATATACTTAATAATAAACTTAATAGTTTAGTTACTTTTAACTAAGATAAAAAGCTAAAAGAACCTTTAAGTAATAATAAATAGATTAATAAAGGCAATAATACTAAAGGCGATACTAATAATAAAAGTAGCGGCGTGCGCTATAAGGTTCTTTTTAATCTTATTTCCGCTTTTATAAAATGCTAAAATCGATCGTTTTTAACTAAAGGATAAACTAAATTAGGTAGTTTTAGCGAGAAGTTTATTAATAAACCGGGGTTTAAAAGAAAATAAACTTAGCTTACTATCTATAAACTAATAAAGTAGCGGAGCACGTAAACTAAGAAGTATAAGCCCACCTCTATATATATATCTATTATAAGTAAGACGATTAAAAAACATAGCTACTTTACGCTTAAGCAGTATTTAATAACAAAGTAGTATTAATAATAAGTATAAGCTTATTCTTCGCAATGTATAGTTATAATATTAAGCTTATTTAAATCGTATAAAAAGAAAGACCGCTTATACTAAACGTAAAGAGCATATAAAACTTTGTCTAAAGAATAAAAAAGGTTGCTATTATATTATAAACTAGCAGAATTAGGAAACTACGTGTTAGTTAAAAATATAAATATTATATACTATAATAAGGCCTATATAAAGAGTTATAAGTAAGACTATTTAATTAAATTTAAGCTAACTACTATTTATAAAAAGATAAACTTTAAAGTAAAGCTAATTTAACTATTAAACAATAAGTAAATTAATAACTTACCCCTTTCTTTTTTAATTAAAAGATATACTTTATATTTATATTATTATTTCTTATAGAAATTCCCCTTTACTTCTTTATATCTTCTTAGTCTTTTTTCTATATAATTCAAGGGAATTATATTAATATATTTACCTATAACTTCTTAGTATTTACTATTTATTAAGCCTTTACTTACTAATTTCCTTAAAGTGCCTAAGTTATACCTTTAATAATATAACGTCTTAAAAACCTAAGCGTAATATAGTAAGGTTATCCTATAATTACTAAAAGACTTACCTTAAGTTTTTTAGATATCTACTAGTAATTTCCTTATTATAGGATAAAGGCTTAAGTTATAGTAGGTTCCGCGCCTTATTTTATAATAAATACCTACGGAAAAGAAATACGCTATATCCTTACGGCGCTACTTAATATTAAGCGGCTATAAAGGCTTAATAAGGCTTAAGGACTAGCGAAGATAAAGATAGCTATAGCGGTTGTTAAAAGAATAAGGGTAAGAGCTTATTATTTATTATTAAGGTCGGAGGGGGTTTAGTTTTTAGCCGCTAATATAAAAATAAAAATAGCATAAAAGGCTTATACTAAGAAACCGCGGGGAGTATATTATAGCAAAATAATAAAAAAGGCGGGAAAGGGGGCCTTATAGTAAGGCTAATGTCTTATTAAAGTAGCAATTTATTAAATTATTACTAAAAGTATATAATAAATAAGGAAAACCTAATTATTAACTATAGTATATATTATATATAGCGGAAAGACTATTAAAAGAATAAAACGCTAAGGCGGCGGGGACCTTTTTTCCTTCGCTAATAAAAGAAAGGTAAGGGAGAAAAGTAAGTAATACCGCTATAATACTTATATAAACGAGCGAATAAAGGAGGGAATAGTTATAAAGAAGCGATATTCTTTTAGTTAAAAAACGGGCCCGGGTTATCCTAGCTTAAGGTATAAAGTAAGCTAGCATAAACGCGCGTTAAAGCGTTTAAAGTAGTCTTAGCTAACTTAGCGGCTAAGGCCGCGTCTTTTAGTAAGAAGGTATAGCATTTACTTTTAGCTTAGCGGGCTAAGGTAGCTATAAAAGCTAATAAAGATTAAGCGTAAAAAGTAAGCTTTAAGATAACGGAGCGCTAGCTAAACTAAGGTAAATTATAAAAGTCGGCGGCGGAATAAGACGGGACCTTATATAGATTAGCGGGGGAAGTAACTTTAACTTCGTTTAGCTAAGGCTTATTATCCTTATTAATATAAAAAGCAACTAAACGCGCGGAGACTAGTATATATTTAGTTGTCTTATTAAAGCTAAATTAGTAAGAGCGTTTTAAGGTAAAACTATAAGCTTAAAAGCAGCAGCGGACTTAAGCAATAAGGTCTTATATAGCTATATAGCTAGCGAAAACGCCGGATAAAGCAGCTATAAGTATAGTAGTAGTAAAGTTATTATCGTTTTAAAGTATACTAAGAAAATCGAACCTTATAATAAGCAACGCCGGTATCTTAGCTAAGTAAGTATAAACGGATATTAGTAAGGTAGTGTTTATATTAGCTTATATTTAAGAGAATAAGCCGGTAATAGCTATAGCGATCTTTATATAACTATAAATAATCGCGGTTATGCTAAAGTAAATAACTATAGCGTAGATAAGAGCGCTCTTTATAACGAAGTTATACTTAATAATCTATAGTATAAAAGGCATTAGCTTAATTATTATAGCGAGAACTTTAGCTTATATAGCGTTTTAACTATAATAATATAGGATACTCGCTTAAGTAGCGGCAAAGGTATTTAACCCTAAATCCGCTTTTTAATAGTAAGGGGTTATAAGTAATATCTTAAAGGAGCTACTAAGCTTAAAGTTAAGAATTCGCCCGGATTTATTAAGGGTTTAAGCAATATTCTACTTAAATAAGGGCGCGGTTAAGACGGCCTTATTATAAAAGGCGGCTATAGCGTTTTCCGCGGTAGCAATAATAGCGGGAACTAAGTCGCTATACTAAATAACGGCGAGAATAGATTTTATCTTCGCTAAATAAGGAGCGGAGATAGTTTTAGCAGACTAAAAAGCGTTAGTAAGTATAAAAGCTATTTAAGCTACCTTTAAAGCGTTTTTAGCCGGGTTATTAAAGTTAAAAAAAACGTTCCTTATAAATTACTATAAGGTAATAAGTAGGTTTAGTTATATAAATAGGCGCTAAAAGCGACTAATAACGTTACGTAGTAAGTCTGTTTTAAAGGCCGAAGCTTAAGTAAAGCAAGGTATTAAGGGCAACTTTAAGAAGCCGGAAGAAGTAAAGAAGATAAATAAGGCCTTTTTAGCGCGGTAAAGCGGTATAAGTCTATATAAAAGCTAACGTTAAAAGCGTCTTACTAGTATAAATACTAAGAAAGCAATAAAATAAAGTAAGTCGTTATAAGTATAGCGGCGCGGTATATATAAGAAGGAAGTTAAGGTAAAGCGCTAAAGTTTAGCGAGGTAAGCATAACCTTAAAGCTTTACTAGTCTTAATAAGCTAGTAAGCGGTTAAGCGTAAAATAGTAATCTTTATTAACGGAGCCGCTAGATAGTAAATTATAGCCTTTTTTAGTAAAAGCGGCTATAAAGCTATTATAAATAAAAACTTTAAATATCCTTTAAGCAGTAAATATTAACGTATTAGACTTTAATGCTTAAAATAAGCTAAGTTTACTACTATATAATTATATAGCGCGTTAAAACTCTTTTAAAGTAAGGCGTCGCGGTTTATAAGAAATCTACTTTAAGAGAAAAGTATAAAAAGCAATATCTTAAGAAGGAAAGTTTAATCTTAATAGCGGCAGAAGAAGAAACGAAGGTATAAAGCTTATAATATAGTAAGAAAGTATATAGAATAAGTAGGAAATAAGTATTAATCCGGGATAAATAAAAAGAAAGTTAGTAAAAGGAGGCGGTAAACCGCGTTAATATTAATATAATAATAAGCTAAAAAGATATAACCGCGTGATTTATCCTTAATACCGCGGAAGTTAATATAATTTATCGCTAAGTTAAGGCAGCTTATATACCGCTATCGCGGCGGCGTATAACCTTTATATTATTATAATCCTTATAGCTAATATCTCTTACTAAGCCTAGAATTTATTAATAAAGTCGGTTTATATAAAGTCTTAAGAGGAGACTTAAGAGTAATAGCTACTTAGCTATTCTTTTTAAGTAACAAAGAATTTTTCTTAGGCCGTACTACGGATATATTTCTACTTATAAGTATTAAGAATATGCTTTGCCTTTTAATAGTCTATATTAAGTTCCGGGCTAAGACAATCTTTTAGCGCGGCCGCCGGCTTAAGCTAAGAGATAAAAATAACTAAATAGATATTTATAAAGTTATTTATATTTAAATAGTAAGCAAGGTAGTTAATACGTTTTATAATTTTAAACGGGTTTATATAGCGTTTTATAAGCTTTACTATATGTTTTTTAGCGATTAAGTAGCCCTTACTAAGCTATTACTAGGCTTAACTACTAAGCTTAAACTTAAGCTTCTGCTACTTAGCGTTATATTTACGTTTTATAGCGGCTTAAGTATAAGCTAGTAATATCTTAGCTTAGTCTTAAAGAACTTACTAGTTAGTAGCCCTAGCTTAGTCCTTAAGGTGCTATAAGCCGTTGTTTATATATAAGCTTATAATAAGCTTGCTAAGGGATATTTAAAAAACCGCGGAGTAAAAGTTATTTAAGGAGAACTAAAAGGGTAATAAGGCCTTAACTTAATATTTATTAAGGAAGTTAGTAGTAAAGAACTATAAAGCGATTTTTACTAGTTAGTTTTAATCTTTAAATAAACCGTTAGTTTAAAGGTACTAAGCGGTAAAAACTAAAAGCTTAGATTTAAACACGGCTTAAAAAGTGCGCTAAAAAGCGGATATAAACTTTAAGTTGCGGTTAAAGATAATTTATAAAAGGAATCCCTTAATTTAACGGATATGTTTATTATTAAGCGTTTATACTTAAAAGGCCAGTAATAAAGTTTATAGTAATAGTATAAAATAAGATACTTAAGAAATAGATAAAGACTAATTCCTTTACCGGCCTAAAGCGGTTTATCTATTTATATTAACAAGTATTATACTTAGCTAATCGCTTATTAATTTATTATAAAAGTCGAAAGATAACGAAGCTTATAAAGAGTTCTTCTGATTTATAGCGGTATTTAAAGAAAAACTTCCGCAGGTATTTATCTTTAATAATTAAGTCTGTATAAAGGTTAGGAATATATAAGCAGCAGCGCTTATTAGTCTCTTTTAAGTATAATAAGCCGTTAATAAGGAAGAAAAAAAGTCCTTTTTAAGCCTTATTAATATTAAACTACTTTAAGATAAGGCTTTATTAGTTATTTAAAGCGTACGCGTCCTTTTTTTTTAGCGAAGTATTAAGATAATAAGGGCTTTAATAGTAAGGTAGACTTATTTAATAGGACCTTTATCTTCTTAAACGCGGTTAAGCTCCTTATTTATAATAGGCGTGGTTTTTTTAATAAAAAGCCGGAAAAAGAGGTTTATAAAGATATTCTTAGCCTTAGAAATATAATAGACTTTAAGGGGAAACTAGCTAAAGTATTAAAAAGTAAGGGTTAAGCGGTTACTACTTTTTATACTAATAGTAAAGAATATTATTACTTAACGATAGCGTATATAGTAGTATAATAAGTAAAGACTACTACTTTTACTTACTTTATATTAATTAAGTATAGTTAAAGCTTATAGCACGCTTATATTAAGTAAGCGACTTTTAATTTTATAGGCTAATAACGCGGTTTACCGCTTAATAATTAGCGGATTAAGTATATAATAAGGCGAAGACTTATTTAAGGCGGCCTTTACTTTAAATTTTAAAAAGTTATGAGCGCAATATATAATATAATAATACTAAACTTAAATTTATAGCTTACGTTTTATTAAATAAAAAGTAGCTTATAGAAGTTATAATAGTAAAGCACCGCGTTTTAAGTAAGTACTATAATTATTTCTTAAAAGGCTTAAAGCTCCGCTTAAGTTAGGGTAAACTTAGTCTTAGCTATAAAATATGCCCGCGCTTACTCGCTAAAAATATACTTATTATTCTTTACAGTTTTAAACTTAGTGGTTTTTTATTCTTATAGTAAGACGATTTATTAAGCGAAGTAAGTAATAAGGTACTAAAGCTAGTTAATAAGGCCGATTTGTTTCTTATACGCTTTAAGGGTATTATAAAGTAAAATAGCGCTAAGGGCGCGTACGCGTTTATTAAAATTTATAAGCCTAACCTTATTAACTTAAACCTTAAAGAGCTAAATTAAGGGATACCTTAAAAAGGATTTCTAGTTAGAAAAAGTAAGGTTATACTTTGTAAAAAGCTAAAAGATTGCTATAAAAAAAGCAATATATTTTTTTCCGCGGAGTAAGAGAATATAATAATATTATTAATATATATCGTAGTATAATTAACGTAGTTATATAAAACTTAGTCTATAAACCGTAAACGTAAGTAAGGGAGTTCTTATAACTTATTAAGACTACTATAAAGCACTTAAGGCCTTAGTAAGTAACTATTATTAAGCGTTCTTAGTAGTTTAAGTAAAGGAGAAATTAATAAAAAAACGAGTAAGTATTAACTATAAAAATAAAATTCTTTTTATAAAGCTTTTATATTATATTAGATTAAAGCGGTATAAAGTAGGCATTTAGTATCGCGACGTTATTAAGCGCGTAAAGATTAATAACTATATAGTCTTTTTTATTACTATTTACTAATCTTTAAACGATAAATACTTATAAAGCGAACAAGGTAGCTTTAATAGCTTATTTTAACCTACCTTTTTTTAAAGCTCGTTATAAGTTTAATTAATAAAGTCTTAGTCCTTTTATTTAAGCAAATATACTTATAATACTAGCTTAGTTTAGTACTAATTATTAGCTAAAAGTATCTTTATATAATAGTTAAGGTAAACTTTAATAGTGCTTTAGTCTTTTTATAATAAGGAGAGGTTATCTATAAGTTTATAAATATAATAAGCAAGCTTTAAAATCGTATTATATATTTTTACTTTATCTTAAGACTTAACTTTTAAAAGAGATATTTTCTATTTAATACTTAGCTTAAAGTAAGAATTAAGCTTTACGTCTTATAATAAGGGCTTACTATTACGTTAAGCTATACTATAACCGTTATTTAGGTTATTAATAGCGGTGGTATTATTTAGATTATTTAAAGCGACTTAAGGCTCTACTATAAAGAAATAGTGCGATAATACTATACTGCTAAAAGGTCTCGCCCCGGCCTTAGTTAAGGGTCGGGATATTAATTATCGTTTATATGCTTATATTTTATAAACCGATATATTAGTAGCTTAAACGCTTATATCTTACGTTTTATAATAAGCTTGTTATAAGCGGGTGCTATTAAACTAATATTTTTAAACTATACTTAGTTATAAAGGTTAAATATAGTGCTAATATATTAACCTTAGCGGAGTTATACTAGCTATTTACTAGTATTTACTATAATAAGCGGCTAGTTCTTAGTAAAAAGATTATAAGTAAGCTTGTTTTTATTAAGGAAGAATATAAAGCCTTATATAATAAGGATTCCTTTTATTATAGTAAGAAGGCTTGTTATTATATTAAGCGGGATAAGTATATTAGCTATACTATCGATAGTGCGTTATATATTAGGCCTTTGCTAAGTTATTTATATATTAACCTTAAGTCCGCCGTAAGCTTTTATAATAACTAATTTTATAAAGTTTATAATGTTAACTTAGTATAAAATACTTTAAGATTAACTAAGTAGTAAGCTTATAGCGAGTTTGCGGATACTTTAAGCCTTAATATATATAGCTCTTATAGCTAGCTACTTATACTAAGTTCCGGGGATATAGATATTAAATTCCGCTTATTTTTCTATAAAAGTATACTTAATACCGGCTAATAGTTATATCTTAGTAAGATTAAATATAATATTAATAAGATATTAAAAGAGATCCTTTTAAATATAATATTAGTTAGCTTTTATATTAACGTATATTTTATATTTATTAGTTAGCCCTCCCTTTTTTTAAATTATAACTTAGGCGTGCGTAAATCGAGATAGTTTATTTAGCGAATCTATAAGCCCGGCGGGCGTTACTTTAATAATAAGTATATTCTTAAAAAGTATAAAGACTATAGCTAAAGTAAGGGGAGGTAGTTCTTTTATCGTAAAGTAGATTTAGTCTACTTATTCTTCGTTATTATTATTTATCGGCCGAAGTATATTATCCGTTAGTATAGTATTAATATCTTTATATACGTATATAATTTAATCTACTACCTTTAAAGGAAGATAGGGGCTACTTTTAGCTATAATAGCTGCTTAAACCTCTTAAGTAAAGTTAATAAGAATCGGGTTATCCTTTATACCTTAAGCTAAAAGCGCGGATAAGGCTTCTTTTAGCTTTTATTATAACTAAAGGCCGGTTAATATAAGTACGGTTATTAGCGGCGGAGGCTACGGCCACTATTTAGTAGTTACTAAAGCGGCTAGTAGCTTAATATTAGTAAGGGATCTACCGTTATTTTAAGCGGCGGTATTTTATACTTTTTCTAATAACTATAACCTTATACTTAAGCTAAGTTTTACTTATAGCGCCGCGGGCTACGCTTATAGTATAAATAGCTGCCGGCTAATAAATAGCGGTAGTGTTAGTTTAGTCGCGGGTTTATTAGCTAGCTTACTTTTTAATTTAATAGTAAGCTTTGTTTTAAGCTAAGGAATTAGCCGTTTATATTCCGAAACCTATTTATTAAGATTATTAATCTTAGTAAGCTAGCGGAAATATTTATATAAAAAAGTATTGAATTATTAGTATATAATTCTAGTTAAGTATTATTTTATAAAAGAGCTACCTTAGCCTTATACTTAAGGTGTAAAGTCTAGCCTTAAAAGTCCGCGCTATTAATAATATTATTAACTAAGAACGTCTCGTTTTATAAGTCTTAAGCTATAACTTTTAATTACGTAGTAAAGTAGGTATAAAGCTTTTAGCGCTATACTTAATAACTTAAACCTAGGCTATAAAGCAATAATCGGTTTATATCGAAAAGATCTCTAGAATACTACTTAATAGCGGTGCTACGTAATAAGCTTAGGATTAAAGTAGCTAGTTTATCCGTAAAATTTAATCTGCAGATAGCTACTTAGTTATATACGTTTATAAACCTTTTTATGCTTTAGTATATAATAGTTTTATTAGTTTTTTTAATAGTATTAAACGATATATTAAATAGGCTTACTAAGTTAAAGCGACTTACGTTTTTTATATAAAGACGCGGGATCCTCTTTAAGCTTAGTTAGTCTTTATCGCTAGTTTAGCAATTAACCTACTATAAACTTATATAAAGCTAGTTAAGTAAGCGGTTAAAGATATCTTTTATTATAATAATAAGTATAAATATAGTAAGGGGCGTTATATAAGCGGCTGGCGGTAGCAGCGTCGCGGCTAGGGCTTAGCTTAGCGTTCCGCTTAAAGTTGCTATAAACCTTACTAAGATATTCTTAAGGGGCGTCCCGGCGGCCTGCTTAGCAGTAAGGCTTATCTTATATAATCTTTTATTAAAGTAGTATTATAGGTAATTAACTTAAGTAAATAAGGCGTCTTTAGCTTTATATCCTTCTACGGAATTAAAGTCGAAGATTTTAAGCTTAATAAGCCTTAGATTCTTTTGCTAACTATTAAGGAACCGGATAACTACGTTAGCTAAGTATAAGCGCTAAGAAAAATAGCCGTAAAATAAGTATTAAGTATAATAAAAATAGAAAATGCGTATAGCTTAAGCTTCTTCGTTTTAAGCGTCGGCTTCTTCTTAAAGTTCTTATAGTAACTACTTAGTAAAGAACTAATTAGCTTTTAAGATTTAGTTATATATTAATAAAAGCTTCCTTCCTTATAAGATATCTTTAAGTATATAGTGCTTAATTAGCACTAATCCGTACTTCTTATTTTCTTATAGTTTTAAAACCTTAGTATATAAAAATCCATAGTTAGTAAGAATTAAGAAAGGGAACAACTACTATTTATTATACTATAAACTAGCAGAATCGGCAAACTACGGGTGAGTTAAAAGAATAGATATTAAATAATATAATAAGGCTTAAAAAAGGAGTTGTAAGTAAGACTATTTAACTAAAATTAAGCTAATTAATATTTATAAGAAAGCAAGCTTTAAAGTAAAGCTAATTTAACTATTAATTAATAGGTAACATAATTACTTACTTTTCTATTCTTAGTTAAGGGATATACTCCGTATTTATACTATAATTTCCTAAAAGGATTCTTTTTAACTTCTTTATATCTTCTTATTCTTTTCTCGGTATATTTTAAGGGAATTATATTAATATATTTACTTATAATTTCCCGGTATTTACTATACCTTAAGCATTTACTTAGTATTATCCTTAGATTGCTTAAGTTATGCTTTTAATAGTATAATATCTAAGAAGTCTAAGCGTAATATAATATAGTTATCCTATAATAACCTATAGACTTGCCTTATATTTTTAAAATATATACTAGTAATTTCTTTATCGTAGGATAAAGGCTCGGACTATAATAGGTTCCGTGCCTTGTTTTATAATAATCGCTAACTTCCTTTAAACGGCTATCGCCGCGTTTTAAGTAAGATAAAAAAGGATAGCGTACTATTTATACGCGCCGGTAAAAAGACTTAAAGTAAGTAATAAAGTATAGTTAAATATAAAGAAGTATATTATAAATAGGCCTTTTTAAATTCTTAACTAGCTATATTAAAGGTATATTATAATAAAAGTAATTAGCTTATATATAGTAAAACTTAATATATTAAGAAGAGTATATAAAAAACTATATATAAAGTTCCTCCGCCGCGTAGCGAATAGTACCTAGCTAAGTAGTTTACGACTACTAGCTACTATAAATAATAAAAGAGAACGACGAATTAAAGTATATTATAATGAAAATTTATTAAGCTTAGTAAAAACGTATTAAAAAGGTGAAGTAATACTAAGTCCTTATAAAGTAGTATAAGTATACTAACTAAACTTAATAGACGATTTATAGCTTTTAAGATACAATGGCTTTAAAAGAATTTAAAAGAAGGTATAATAACGTAATAAAGAACGATAAAAGCGAAGGAAAGAAATGATAATAAATAAAGATAAGAAGTAAGAAAAATAATAAGGGAGATAGCGGAGAAAGAAAAGAAAATTAAGAAAATTTATAAAGAGTTTAAAGCTATGCTTAGCGGATATTAAAATAAATCCGGATAATAAGTATAATAAAGATATACTAAAAACGTATATAAAGTATAGATAATAATAAGATTAAGATAAGATATAATAAGATTAAGATAAGATATAATAAGATTAAGATAAGATATAATAAGATTAGGATAAGATATAATAAGATTAAGATAAGATATAATAAGATTAAAATAAGATATAATAAAATTAAGATAAGATATAATAAGATATAATAAGATATAATAAGATATAAAGTAGATATATATAAAATGTAAAAAAAACTATAACTTATTTTAAAGAAACTACTTACTACTAGCTAATACTAATAGATTAGCTTTAAACGTTAAAGTATATTAAAGCTTAGCGCGCGATAATAGTAGCATGTACTAACTTTATGTATTATTATAATTATTTATAAAGTCTTCTTAGTTAGTATTTATTAAGGATTAAAAAATATATATATAAGGTAGTATAATAATCTTTAAACGTTTTTTAAGACGTAGAGTCTTTAAGCGCGTTCGCGGTAGCGATATTTTTATTAATATACTAATATTATATTAATATTATATTATATTTAGTTTAAAAATTAAAATATGTAAGTAAATAGTAAAAACCGGTATAAGTATAAGCAAAATAGTTATAAGCTTAAGGCGAGGCTTAGGTTTAATAAGCCTTATACTAAGTATCCGTCTTAAAAGACACTATACGTTTAATATATATAAAGTAAAAAGGGCGCTATATAATAATACCGCGTATCGCGCTTTAATTATTAAGTAATAGCGGTAAGTGCGAAGATTAATATAAAGGCGGTAGCGTATAGTCGCTAAGTATATTAAGGGGCATAGTATAAAAGGATGCTTATAAGCTAGCGGGAGAAAAAGCGCGGGGGACTAAAGGAAATATATTAATAGTAAAACTATTATAAAAGTAAGCATAGATATAAGTAAATTCATAATTAAAGAAAAAGAAATAAGAAAAGAGAAAAGAGGAAAAAGAAAGAGTATTTATACTTAAAAAAGAAGGGCAGTAAAGAGGCAAAACATGCTTTAAGCACTAATAAAAGTAGTAAATAAAAAGGGCGTATTATACTGCCTTAATATTATTAATACCGCTATAGCGGCTATTATAAAACGTAAGATATAAGCGTCCCGGCTACTTATATATCGGTATATAAGATATAAGCATATAGACGATAATTAGCGTCTTAACCCTTAACTAAGGCCGGGGCGAGACCTTTTAGCAGTGCGGTATTATCGCACTATTTCTTTATAGTAAATAGTAGCAATTTCTTTAGCGTAAGTTCGATCCCCGCGTGAAAAAGTAAACTTATAAGTCCGTATAAAAATAAGGCTCTTTTAAGCGCGCGTAATAATATAAGCGTGCGTAGCTTTTAGCTACCGGCTAAATAAACTAAGGAGGTCCCGTCTTATAAATAACGAGGACGTTATTATCTTTCTTTTTAAGGCGGAAATTATTACGGAATGTAAGATATAAGCGTCTTAGCTATATATATATTAGTAGATAAGATATAAGTATATAGACGATAATTAGCGTCTTAACCTTTAACTAAGGACGGGGCGAGACTTTTTAGCAGTATAGTATTATCGCACTATTTCTTTATAGTAGCGGCGTAAGTAAGTAAGCGTATAATGCTTTTAACGTTATAGAGCGATTTTATTTAAGGAGATATATTAAAATAGAATTACGGGTAAATTAAAAGCGACTATATTAATTAACGTTAAGCGTAAAGTTAAGGGCGGAGTAGTAACGTTATATATATTAGTATATAATACTTAAAAAGGGGGATAGTATTATAGGTTATATTATAAAAAGAGCTATAGTTATTTTATAGCGAAGGCCTTAAAGTTAAGGTAATATATAGCTAAAGCTATAAAAGACTTTACTTTAACTTAGCTTAAGTTTAGCATAAACATAACTTAAGTATAAGCTACTTAAGCGAATTTTATAAGTAAAAAGCTATATATTACGGAATGTAAAATATAAGCGTCTTAGCTACTTATATATCGCTATATAAGATATAAGTATATAGACGATAATTAGCGTCCCGACCTTTAACTAAAGCTAAGGCGAGACCTTTTAGTAGTGCGGTATTATCGCACTATCTCTTTATAGTACTATATAGCTAAAATAGAGTTTTCCTACTTCTTTTTTTAGCTTTAAATAAATAATTATTTAGCTACGTACTACTTAACTAAGTATATGTCGGCTTTTAATAATAAGGGTTTATAAATAATAAAAAGCTTATTTTTTTATAAAGTATATTTAGTAACTGTATACTTAGTTTTTTAAGCTAATTTTAAAGATCTTTAATTATACTATTTAGCCGTTTATTATTAGTTTTTAAATAAACTATAAATACCTTTATAAAATTACTACTACGCCTTATAGTATAAGGATAAGGAGATAAGGCGCGGACTAATTACCGCTAGTTAAGGCCGGTACTATAAACTAATTACCGCCGGTTAAGCCGGTATAACAAACTAATTACCGCACGTAAACGTATATAAAGGTTTAAAAATAGTAAAAAGCTTATTTATTCTTAAAGGTATAGCTAGCTACTTTATACTTAGTTCTTTAAGCTAATTTTAAGGATCTCTAACTATACTATTTATAGTGCGTAAATAAACCGTAGATATCCTTATAAAATTGCTTAATAAACTAAGTATAAGCTTAATTAAAAATACTATAAACTATAGTTAAGGAAATCCTTTAAATATCCTTAAATGTCCCTTAAAAATCGCGGTAAGGTTTATCCTATATCTTTTAAAGTGCTTTTATAGTTAAAAACGGGTTAAACTATAATTAAGATATCCCGTGGAAATCCTTAAATATCCTTTAAAGATACTAATAGAATCCGCTTAGTAGTTTTTATAGTATCTTTTATAGTTAAAGATATCGTAAACTATAGATAAGCGTCGTAAACTATAGTTAAGTAAGCTTTTAACCCTTTATAGTTATATTTTAAAGACCTTAGCGGGGTCTAACTAGTAATATTTATCGTATCTCCTTAAGCGAGCCTTTATAGTGCGTGCTTTAAGCGTTTTTATTACGGGGTTTTATAAGGCTCCTTAAGAGTAAAGTAAGGAGTTTAAGCGTAGCCGTTTAAATTTTATAATAACTCTCTTAAGTAAGAAAGAAAAGCTAACGTCCTTATTAGTTTAAAGTAAAAATAAAGTAAAAGGGGCGCTAAGTAATAGCTTTGTAGTAGCGTCTTTACGCTATATTAATAGTATACTATCCTTATTCTTTTAATAGTCTTTTCGGCTTATTTAGCTAATAGTAGCCGGGTAGCTTAAGATACTTAGTTAGCGGCTTTTATCGTAAATCCTTACTTTCTATTTAGTTATATATCTTCGTTTTTATTAAAGCGATTAGCGCGTCTAGATAAAACTTATAGTAAAATTTTCCGACTCTCCTTTAAGGCGTGCGTTTAAGCACTTTATTAAGTAGTAAGGAGTCTCCGCGCTAAGGAATACTTAAATTCCTTAGTAAGATACGTTATAAAAGACTAGCTTTATTTAAGCCTTATTTTATATTATTATCTTACTTACCTTTTTATGCTGTTTTTTAATCCTCCGCTAAAATTCCTATATTACCGACTAGCCTTATAAGCCGCTTATAAGCAAGATATTATATCTTACTTACTGCCGCTATTATAATTATCCCTTACTTTCCGTTGCTAAGCTTTCTAACTTATTATCCTTTTTATACGGCGCTACTACTTACGCCTTTCCGCTAACTAACGCGCGTTTAGCTACTAAGAAGGTATTAAGGTAAAAGTAGGCCGTCCCGCTAATATTAATAAGTATAGTTAGCACTAAGGTATTAAATATCTATATTCCCGCTTAAAAGCGGGTAATAAGGTCCTTAATAGCTTTAGTGCCCGACTCCTCGCTCTTAAGATTTTAAATATACTTAATAGTCTTAAAGAACCTTTTTATAAAGGGGGCCTTAAAAGCGAGAATATAAAGCGCGTAGTTAGTATAGCCGATAAGGCGGATATTAAGGCCGAAGAATTTTATTACTTAAGTTAAAGTTAAGTTATGTTTAGACTCTTTGCGGGCCTATAAGTAAAACTTAGCGTAGTTTATAGCTAAGCGGAAACTCTTAATTATTATAATCTCGTCGCCGGAGTATAAGCCTATAAAGCTAGGTTTATTAAGGATTATATTAGTTATTACTAGCAGCTCTTATAAAATTAAGCGGCGGAATATATCGCGAGGCTAGTTATTGCTATCTCCTTTAATAAAAGAAGGATAGCGGATAGACTATAGTAAGGCGCTTATACGCCTTTATATAGCTAGGCTAAGCGTAGCGGCGGGCGGAAAGAGCGTTTGCTAAGCGGGACTAAATAGGTCTTTAAGGCTTATAGTAGTTATAAGCTAAGAAGGGGATTTTATAAGATAAGCTATACTGTATATAAAGCGAGATAAGGTTTTAGCTATAGTAGCTTAAGACGCCGCTATAAACCTAGCTATAAACTAATTAAGCTAGGCCTTAAATATATAGTTAAGAATAGCATAAACGTTATTTTAATCGTTTAACTAAAGCGGGTTCTTACTAGCTATAGCGGCTACTATAAATCTTAGGACTATAGTAAGGTTAGCTAACTTAAGGACGTTAATATTATAGAATCTAAACGGCTATGCTTAGACTCCTTACTTTACTTTTAAGGAGCCTTACGAAACCCTGCGATAAAAACGCCCGGAGTACGTACTATAAAGGCTTGCTTAAGGAGATACGATAAATATTACTAGTTAGACCCCGCTAAGGTTTTTAAGATAAAACTATAAAAGGTTAAGAGCCTACTTAACTATAGTTTATAATATCTTTAATTATAAGAGATATTATAAAAACTACTAAGCGGATTCCGCTAGTATCTTTAAGGGATTTTTAAAGATTTCCGCGGGATATCCTAACTATAGTTCGACCTATTTCTAACTATAAAAGCACCTTAAAAGATATAAGATAAACCTTACCGCAATTTTTAAAGGATATTTAAGGATATTTAAGGGATTTCCTTAATTATAGTTTATAGTATTTTTAACTAAGCTTATACTTAGTTTATAAAGCGATTTTATAAGGATATTTATAGTTTATTTACGTACTATAAATAGTATAGTTAAAGATCCTTAAAATTAGCTTAAGGAACTAAGTATAAAGTAGCTAGCTATACCTTTAAGAATAAATAAGCTTTTTATTATTTCTAAACCCTTATATACGTTTATATATAATAATTAGTCCGTTATACTAGCCTAACTAGCAGTAATTAGTTTATAGTACTAGCTTTAACTAGCGGTAATTAATTTATAGTACTAGCCTTATTAGGCGGTAATTAATCCGCGCCTTATCCCCTTATCCTTATATTATAAAGCGTAGTAAATAGTAGCAATTCTTACTTATTTAAACGGAAATCCTTTAAATATCCACTAAGCTAAAAGCAACTATATTATACTATTAAGTACCTATCTTATAAGAAGTTAGATATTAAACGATATTTTCTTTAATAAAAAGCTCTTATTAGCCTTTAAGTTTAACCTTAATAATAAGTACCCCTTCCTTAACGCGCTTATAATAGAACTTTAAGATAAGCAGGCTATAAAAGTAAAAGAGGCCGCGGCCTATTAAGTATACCGGTTTTATAATCTCCTTTATCCTTTTTTAAGGTATTATACCGCAATAGCTTATAAAGCTAAATAGGATATAAAAGAAGTCCCGCTTAGCTAAGCTAAAACTACTACCCTCTAAAAAGCAATCCGCTTTTAGAATATTAATAAAGGATAGGCTATAAAACGATAAAACCTATATAACTAAGTAAACTAAATTTAGTATTACTTAAATAAATCGATTATCCTTTAAATAAAAAAGGTAAAGATAAGCTAACCTTAAAACTATCTAGCTCCTTACTTACTAAATACCCTTTAAATCGAGCTTATAATAAAGTTACTCTTTCTTTAAGACGATAAGCTTAGCGGATCTTTCTTTCGCGTACTGCTAATAAAGTTTAGCTTAAGGGCCTTAACCGGAAATCCGCCTTAAAAAATACTTAGTAGTTTTTTAGTTTAGTATTATTATTTAGCCTTATTTACTATAGCCGCGCTAATTAAAGCATTTTCGGGACTCTTAATTAATAAAAACAAGCCTCTTATACTTAAGGCCTTATAGCGTACCGGATTCCGGGACGCGTATAAAACGGAAGGTTAAGCGCTTAGTAAGAGTATTAAGACTAAGACCTTAATAATAAGTAATAAGAACGCGGTAAGCGATACCCTTAGCGGGCTAAACCTATCTATACTAAGTATATAGATACTAAAACTAAGTATAGCTTTAAGCCCCTTAGTAAAAATAGTAGTAATATCGAATAAATAATTCCTTAGTCTCTTTAAGGCACTAAGAAAAGAAAATACGCTTACTAAGCCTTAAAAATAACCTTTATTATAAGCTAAGGACGTAAGGAGATTTAACTTATTAAGACCTTTAAAAGTATCCTTTAACGAAGTTTAAGAAGACGATAAGGCTAATATGTTTTAAGGAGTAAACCGTTTTATCGACTTTATTTACCGAAACGCTAATAAAGGTAAGGCCTACGTAGACGAATTAGCTATTTAATTGCCCTCCTTCCTTTAAAGAAGTATGGCGGAATAGTATTTAAGGACTTTTTAAAACTATAATAAGAAGAACTTAGCGAGCCCGGTATTAAACTAAGCCGATAGATATCCGCCTTATAAAAACGGTTTAAAATCCGCTTAAATATAGCGATATAAGCACTTAATAAAAAGCACTTTACTATTAAAGATATAATAATAAGATCCGACTTAAAGTTTTAAATATCGCGCTTATAATATAAAGCTAAGGCCGCGCTTTATTAGCTAAACTACCTAACTATAGTAATTTACTAAAAACTAAACGTCTACTTATAAGAATCTTTATAATATTTAGTAAAAAACGAGGATATTAATAAATAGATTAATAAATATAAGGAGATTCTTCCTTAGCTATAAATTAAATATACTTAAGGATCTTAAAAGCACTTACTAGCGCGAAAGAAATAGGTTTAACCTATAAAAAGGCGAGGGCCGACTAGCCGTACCTTATATATACTTAAAGGATAGTTTAAGACGCCCCGGCTATTTATTAAGGGCTTATTAAGACTAAGGGTTACGTTTTTAAACCGCTTAGTAAAAGCGGATATACTATAAGCCTTATAGCGCTTACTAAGTTAAGGGCGAAACCCGCCTAAATAGCTAAGAATATAAGCTAAGGTCCCTTAGCTTAAAAGAGAAAGAACTTTTAAGACTATATACTCGCTAATACTAAAGCTAAAATAAGTATACCCCGCGACTAAGAAAAGAACAATAATAAAGACCAACGACTATTTAAAGGATAAAGAGTATAATATAAAAAGAGCTTAGTTAAATACTAATAAAAGCTTAAAGGAAACCGCAATCTATATTATAATAGACTTAGTATAAGAGGCCGATAAAGTATACGGATTTTATAGCGAAGTATTCCCCTTAAAGAATAAGCTCTACCGATATATCGAAAATAAACACCCCCTTAACCTTAACTAAGACGTTGCTATATAAAGACGTAGCTTAGTATAGTAAGTAGTTATTTAAAAGCTATAAAGCGTTTAAATAGTTAAAGCTTCCTTTAATATTTAGCCGTTAAACCTTAATAGGCCGTTACGATTTACCTACGCACGCTTACTAATCTATAAAAAAGAAGGGCCTAAGATAAGTATTAAAGCCTATATAAATACTAAGGCAGACCGAAGCCTTATTTAAGCCGACTTAGTAAAGACCTTTTAAGACGTAACTATAAACTCCTTTTAACGAATTCCTATTTAAGTAATAAGAAAGATAGCTACTATTAAATAGATAGAATTTACCGCATATATATTAAGAAGGCTAGATAGTAGCTTCGCGGTTATAAAAGTTAAGATCGGCGCTTAAATAATAAAACGCTTAGCGGCTAATATATTACTTAGCTAAGACTTTTTAGTTCTTTATTAAGGGGACCTTATTAACTTTATATCGATCTTATAGATTAAGGCCTATAAAGGGATTAAAGCTAAAGTTAAAATAGTTTAGCTAAGACTAGTAATATATAGATAGGTAATCTACTTAATTACTACAACGATTTTAGCTTATTTTAGCTACGCCTTACTTATATAAGTCTAAGCGCCGCTATTAAGACGTAATATAATATTTTTCCTTAATAACCCTAAGCTTACCTAGATAATAATATAGAATTATAAAAGCTTTATAGCAATAAACTATTTTAAGGAACTATTAATACTCCGCTAAAGCTAAAATATAAGGATAATTACGGACTTTAATAAGTAGTTTTAGCTATATAAGGAGGTCGACGCTACTACTCCTTTAGTAGAAACTCTTATAGAAAATCTAGATAGAATAAACCCCGCTAAAGACTTCCCTTAAAAAGATCTTATAGTAAACTATAAACTTAAAATCGGCCGAACTAAGAACCTACTTAAACTTACTACTAATAAGGGCGTCCGGATCTATACTAAAGACTTAAAATACGTATTAAATGTCTAAGATATCCTTTAATCGTTTCCCCGCTTTTAAAGGGATAAGGGAGTAGTATATATAGACGAATCCGAATATATACGCATTCTTTTAGTAAAAGGATAGCAATACTAATAAGTTATATTAAGATTATACTTATTAAGCGATAAAGATAAGAAGGTAGTAAATATAATATTTAGCTAGCTAACCGCGTAAGGCCGATTAAAATAAGTTTATAAGCTAACCCCGTTTACGGCGCCGGTATTTATAGTATAAAAAACGGTAAACGGAAAGGAAAAGGGATAAGTAGTTATAGACTTATAAGGGATTAATACCGTTATTACCTTAAACGCTTACTTAATGCCTTTTTAAAGCAATATAATTAAATGCCTTTAAAGAAAGAAGTTTATTAGTGCGGTAGATATATAATCGTTTTTTTATTAGTTCTTAGTCTACTAAAACTACTAAGAAAGGTTTACGGTTATAAGCTATTACGGGCTAAAAAGATTACTAGTAATACTTATAAGCTTTAAAAACTCCCTAGTATACGTTTAAAGGTTTATCGATAACGTCCTTTATAGATATTAAGAATATACGGCGGCCTATATTAATAATATTATTATTTACTTTAATACGGCTAAAGAATACCTTTAATATTTAAAACCCGTATTCCGCGCCTTTTATAACTATAATATTACCTTATCCGGACTAAAGTCCTTTTTAGCATACCTCTTTATATAGCTCCTTAGATTTAAAGTAAACGCTATTAGCTTAATAAATATAAACAAATACGTATAAGCTTTAAGGGATATTGCGTTTTTAAAGAACCTTTAATAGCTTAATAAATAAATTAGCCTTATTAAGTAGCTACGCTATACGGTCTTATATTTTGCTAAGGAAGTTAACGTCTTATAAAAACGAAAGATAGAGCTACTTTAAGTAAGATACGAAGAAGGAGTCCCTTTAAGGGGCTAAGGACGGGCTCGATACGCCGCGAAAGCCGCTTTTTAGCCTACTCTAAAAGAAGAAAAGGCCTTCGCAATTTTAACTAAAAGACTTACTAAGCTTTAAACGATTTACTACTTCGACCCCGCCTGATAATTATTTATTTAGATCGATATATCCTAAGAATATAAAGTAGTAGCTATAGCTTTTTACTTAAAAGAAAGCACGGAATAGGATAGAAAGACGCTACTAGCCCGGACTAAGGTTTAGCTTATTGTCTACTTAAGCCGCACCTTTTAAAGCGGAGAACCTTAATACTAGCCTATAGAACTTAAAGTAGCCGGTTTAGTATAAGCAGTATATAATTTATGCACTATAGTACTATCCGTAAAAACGCTATAAGTAGTCGTCTTTACTAATTATATAAGTACTTATAAAATCGTATACTAAAAATCCTTATTTTTTATTAGTATAAAATCGAATAATAAGCTAGTCTTTATATCTTAATACTTAAGCTAATTCCCGCTTAAGGTATGCTATATCCTAGGCGTTAAAAACATCGTGCTAAACGCGCTCTTACGTTTACTATATTAAGACGATAAGCTAGTATCCTTAAACTAAGAAGGGGAATTAAAATATATCTAGGAAGATAAGATAATAGACTACGTATTCCTTTACGCGGAAGCATTAATCGAATTGCCGCTCCGCTAAAACATAATTAACGGATATATAAAGGATATATAATAAGTAAAAATCATAGCATAGCTTAGCGATAAGGATAGTATCCTTAAACTCTTATTCCTTTAGTTATAAGGGTTGCTATACTTTATAGAGAACGACGGACGCTAAAGACTATATATTCTTAAGACTTATACTAAGGAGATCGTTAAAAACGCTTACGCTAAATATTTTTATACTAGCCGCACCTATATATAGTAGGATTTATTTAAAGGCTTCTTAATCTTATAGCTTAGTAAGTATATAGATAAGGTTATAGATAGCTACGATACTTACTACTATAACTAAACCGACTAAGGTAAGACGTTAAAGTAGCTTATTTTAATCTAAAGCCCGTTAGTTTTATATTATATAATAGCGATAGACTTTATTACTAGGCTCTTAGTAGTTTAAGCTAAATAATCCCCGTAAAAAGATCTTATAAAGAACTTCTTTAATACCTTATTAACTATAACTAATAAATTCTTAAAAATATATCTCCTTATCTTAAGCAATAACTAGTTTATAGTAAAAGACTAAGTATAAGCGTTATATACTAAACTGCTTTATACTAACTACGGGATTTTAAAGGGGATAATTTTTAATTAAGATATAAAGTTTACTTTAGTATTTTAGCAGACCTTATAGTAAGCTTTCGGATCGAAGCTTCTTATATTTACCGCTTAATACCCTTAAACTAATAGCTTATTAAAATAGCGAAACTAAACTATAAAAATCGCGCTACGATTCTTTACCGCTAATTTCCCGGACTTATACTAAACTAATATACTAATCGCCTTTTAGTTTAGCCTTAATAATTCCTTTTCCTTAGTTATTTATATAGCTTTTAGTAAGCTTATTATAAGGATAAGAATAGATAATAGCTTTTAGTTCCTTAATAACTACTTATACTTATAAAACTAAGAGGTTTTATAAAAAGAAGCTAAGTTAGCTATCGCTTATACTTAAGCCGCTATAAAGGATAGATATATTAAGAAATACCGCTAACTAAAATTTAAGCTTAGCGATTAAGTTTAGTTATAGCTTAGTAAAAGCTACTACGTTATAAACGGTAAACTAGCGAAGCTTTAAGAAAGATATATTAAGCTATTTAAAGTTACCGCTAAAGTAAGATAGCTTATATACTAGCTAGATATAAAAAGGTCCCTTAATATCTATTTAGTTATTTTAATAGTATAACTACGCTTAGCGGACAAGCTAGTTATACGCTTAAGACTAGTTTAAGATAAAGGGATACTTTACTTAAATAAGTAAGAAGTAAAACGAATCTTATAAAGCTATATAATAAAGAAAGGCGGCGGAAAGCTAAAAAAGGAGTTTTTTATAGCTTAAAAAGGCTAGCTAAGTAGCTATAACTCGTAAGTAAATAAAAAAGCGGTCTTCTTACTAAAGATCGTAAAAGCCTTTAAAAAGGCATAAGAGGAGTTAGCTACTTAAGTAGTTTAAATAAGAGCATAACGCGCGGCCTTTATAACTTAATACGAAACTCTCTAACTAAGAAAATTAAGCGGTTAAGCTTAAGTATAAAACTTAAAGGCTATTATAGGTTATAAAAAACTATAACTTACTACGCTTAAGGTAATTAGTTATTTTAATAATAATATATTGCCGTTTACCTTAAGCAATAAGGCCTTTTTATCCTTATAGTATACTTATTTAAATTCTCTCCGCCGCCCGCCCTTTTTCTTTTCCTTTCTTCTTTTTATAACTATATTTCCCTTTACCGCTAGCTATAGCCCGCCGCACCTTACTTACTCCTATATATATAACTTTCTTTACCTTAAGCTTACGATCCTTATACTCTTATTTTAAGTCTTTTTATTATTTAACGTCTCTTATAGCTAAGACTAGCTATTTTATAACTACTTTTCTAGCCCGCTCTTTTATAAGCCTTTATACTTTTAATACAAAGGATATAAGTAAGCGCTTAAGCTTTATAGAAATAAGGCGGCTATTCTTTATAGCTTTAAGTCCTTTAGCGAGAGTTAAAACCTTTAAGTTTAAGCTTCTATATAAACCTACGCCGCTTTTCGTCGCCGCGCTTAAGCTAACGGATTTAACTTAAACTATAGTACTAAAAAAGATAGCTTATACTACCTTCTTTAAATACTTAACTTAGACGACTTACTTCTTAGCTTTATACTATAGCGTAGTTTAAACGGCCGGTTTTATAATAACTTAGCTATACCTCTTACTTAGCTTTTACTATCCGGAAGCCCCCGCCGCTTATATATTTTCTATAGTATAGCTAGAAATCTTTATTAGCAAAATAACTAGCCGATACTTAACGCCTTTAAGTTAGCTAACCTCGCTATAGTCTTAAGATTTATAATAGCCGCTATAGCTAGCGGAAACTTACTTTAGCTAAATAATTAAAATAACGTCTACGCCGTCCTCGATTATATATTTAAGGCCTAGCTTAACTAGTTTATAGCCGGGTTTATAGTAACGTCTTAAGCTACTACGGCTAAAACCCTATCTTACTTTATACGCGGTCTAGCCTATGCTATAAAATCCCCTTCTTAGCTTATAGCCGCTATAAGCTTTAAAGACCTATTTATTCCCGCTTAATAAACGCTTTTTCCGCCCGCCGCTATACTTAGCCTAGCTATATAGAGGTATATAAGCGCCTTATTATAGTCTATCTACTATCCCTCCTTAACTAAAAGAGATAGCGATAACTAGCCTTATAATATATTCCGCCGCTTAATCCTATAAAAGCCGCTAATAGTAACTAATATAATCCTTAATAGGCCTAGCTTCGTAGGCTTATACTTTAGCGATAAGATTATAATAATTAAGAGTTTCCGCCTAGCTATAAACTATACTAAGTTCTACTTATAGGCCCGCGAAGAGTTTAAACGCGACTTAACTTTAACTTAAGCAATAAAATTCCTAGGCTTCGATATCCGCCTTATTAGCTATACTAACTATACGCTCTATATTCTTACCTTTAAGGCCCCCTTTATAAAAAGGTTCTTTAAGACTATTAAGCACGTTTTAAACCTTAAGAGTAAGGAGTCGGATACTAAGGTTATTAAGGACTTTATTACCCGCTTTTAAGTAAGAATATAGACGTTTAATACCTTAGTGCTAACTATACTTATTAATATTAGCGGGATAGCCTACCTTTACCTTAATACTTTCTTAGTAGCTAAACGCGCGTTAATTAGCGGAAAGGCGTAGGTAGTAGCGCCGCGTAAAAAGGATAATAAGTCGGAAAGCTTAGCGATAAAAAGCGGGGGATAACTATAATAGCGGTAGTAAGTAAAATATAATATCTCGCTTATAGGCGGCTTATAAGCCTAGTAAATAGTATAGGAGGTTTAGCAGAGGATTAAAAAATAAGGTAAAAGAGTAAGTAAGATAATAATATAAAATAAAGCCTAAATAAAGCTAATCTCTTATAATATATCCCGCTAAGGAATTTAAGTATTCCTTAGCGTAAAGACTCTTTATTACTTAATAAATGCCTAGATGTACGCTTTAAAAAAAATATTAAAAACATTTACTATACGTTTTAGCTAAACGCGCTAATTGCTTTAATAAAA
Organism: Ophiocordyceps robertsii; assembly: GCA_027405785.1. Classification (NCBI taxonomy): domain Eukaryota; kingdom Fungi; phylum Ascomycota; class Sordariomycetes; order Hypocreales; family Ophiocordycipitaceae; genus Ophiocordyceps; species Ophiocordyceps robertsii. The sequence goes on from JAPEBW010000235.1 coordinate 50,588, forward strand.
ATAAAGATATATACCTAAATAGGAAGTAAGGATTTATAATAAGAGCTATCTATTAGCTATCTTAAGCTACTTAGCTACTATTAGCTAAGCAAGCTAAAAAAACTATTAAAAGGATAAAGATAGCGCACTATTAATATAGCGTAAAGACGCTATTATAAAGCTATTACTTAGCGCCCCTTTTACTTTATTCTTACTTTAAACTAATAAAGATATTAGCTTTTCTTTTTTACTTAACGGAGTTATTATAGAATTTAAATAGCTACGCTTAAACTTTTTACTTTACTTTTAAGGAGCTTTACGAAACCCCGCGATAAGAACGCTTAAAGCACGTACTATAAAAGCTCGCTTAAGGAGATATAACGAATATTACTAGTTAGACCCCGCTAAGGTTTCCGAGATATAACTATAAAAGGTTAAGAGCCTACTTAACTATAGTTTATAATATCTTTAACTATAAGAGATCCGTAGAAACTACTAAGCGGAGTCCGCTAATATCTTTAAAGGATTTCTAAGAATTTCTAAGGGATATCTTAACTATAGTTCGACTTGTTTTTAACTATAAAAGCACCTTAAAAGATATAAAATAAACCTTACCGCGATTTTTAAGGGATATCTAAGGATTTTAAAGGATTTCCCTAATTATAGTTTATAGTGTTTTTAACCGGGCTTATACTTAGTTTATTAAGCGATTTTATAAGGATATCTACGGTTTATCTACGCACTATAAATAGTATAGTTAAAGATCCTTAAAATTAGCTTAAAGAACTAAGTATAAAGTAACTAGCTATACCTTTAAGAATAAATAAGCTTTTTACTATTTTTAAACCCCTATATACGTTTACATATAGTAATTAGTCCGTTATACTAGCCCGATTAGCGGTAATTAGTTTATAGTACTAGCCCCGACTAGCGGTAATTAGTTTATAGTACCGGCCTTAATTAGTAGTAATTAGTCCGCGCCCTATCCCCTTATTTTTACGCTATAAGGCGTAGTAGCTAGCTACTTTATACTTAGTTCTTTAAGCTAATTTTAAAGATCTTTAACTATACTATCTTTTTATTAATTATTAATATATAGATAAATTATAAATATCCTTATAAAATTACTTAATAAACTAAATATAAGCTTAGTTAAAAATACTATAAACTATAATTAAGGAAATCCCTTAAATATCTTAAAATATGCCTTAAAAATATAATAAAGTCTATCTTATATCTTTTAAGGTGCTTTTATAGTTAAAAACAGGTTAAACTATAGTTAAGATATCCTATAAAAATCTTTAAATATCCTTAAAAGATACTAGCGGAATCCGCTTAATAGTTTTTATAATATCTTTTATAGTTAAAAATATTATAAACTATAGTTAGATAGGCTTTTAAGCCTTTATAGTTATATCTTAAAAACCTTAGTAAGGTCCGACTAGTAATATTTATTATATCTTTTTAAGCGAGCTTTTATAATGCGTGCTTTAAGCGCTTTTATCGCAGGGTTTTATATAGCTCCTTAAAAGTAAAGTAAGAAGTTTAAGCATAGCTATTTAAATTTTATAATAATATCTTTTCTTTTATTTATAATAATTAAATAAACGTAATTATAATAAATACCTTTTTTTTACTTAATAGCTTAAAAAACTTATTAAGTATAAAATACTACGTATTTTCTATTAAAGCTATAAGTTATAAAGATATACTATAAGCTAGTTTTATATTATAAAACCTTTATTATTTCTTATATAATAAGTAGCTTTACTTAATTTATTAAGTTTATAATCTTATAAGTAAGAAAAGAAGAAAAAGACTTAGTATGGATTACTAAACTAAATAAAGTAAGGGTATCTTATTATACGGATTTCTTAAGTTAAAACTAGCTAAAAAAGAAGAAGAAAAAAAGGAAAAAATTTAAGGGAAAAAGAAAAAAGGACCTCCTTTTAAACCTTTTTAAAGCTACTAAAAGGCTTTTTTTTATATGCTTTAATAAGCTTTTATATACTAATCTATAACTTATACCTTATATAACTTATAAGGTTATTAAACTACTTCTTAGCTTAATAAAAATAGCTTATACTATCTTTATTACTAATAATAAGTAATATACGCTTTATTACTTATAACTAGCTTATAAGACTAAATATCCTTATTTTAAAACCTTTTATAAGATTTTATCCTTTTTTAAAAGAAGGCCTCTTACCTTAGCTTTATATAAGGCATCGGTTAATTATATAAAGCATCGGTCGATTTATTTAATACTAATCTTATTCTTAGCTAAAGCTAGCTTAAGCTAAATATAAGCGTATTTAACTTATACCGTTTATAGCTAATACTAGCCGTTTTTAACTATTAAGCTATATTATTTTTCTTTATAACTATTAATATTTACTTTAATAGTTATAACTTATAACTAGCGGTATTTACTTTACTAATAACTTTTTTATATTTAGCGGTATTTACTTAACTAAACATTAGTACTTTTAGTACTTAAGATTATTAACGGAATAAGGTTTCTATTATACTTAGTATATGATTTTATACGTAATAGTAGAGAAAAACGTTTATTATATAAAGTTTAAAAATAATATAGTAAATATACTTACTTAAGAACTAAGCTTTATACTATTAAATATAATCCGAGATTTACTTTAAATAAAAGAGGTTATAATATAAATTCTTATAATTAAGGTTTTCTTTAAGTTTTAAAAAGTTGATTTCTTTAGCGATTAAGTTTATAAAATTCTTAAGAAGTTCCTTTTTAAGGATAAGCGTATGTATATAGTATTTAAGCTTATAAGGAGCTATTTTATAGCTTTTAAGTTAACTATAATATCTTTTAATACCTTTACTATAAATAAACTTAAGTATTATACATTTTTAATACTATAAACTAAAAGTATTAAGTTAGAATTTATATTGAAATATTAGCTTAAAAGGCTAAGACTTTTATAAGCTTATAAATAAACTATTATAATAAGCGGCTTAAACTTTTGTTTATACCCTTCTTATTCTTAAATTCTTATAACTATTAAGGTTATTATAAGATATTTACCTTTAAGAAGACTTTTTATTTTCTTATATTAAATTTCTTAATTTTTCAAGCATATTATATTTATTAAAGAAATACTTATTACTAAACTTAGTAAAGCTAATTAGCTTTAAAAGTAAGGGAAAGGCTAGAAATAAACTTAAAGCTTAGCTTACTTTAAAGGGAAGTAGTTAATAAGTATCTTAATAGTTATTAGTTTAAGCTTTTTAATAATAATAGTAAAAAAATAAGTAGGTCTTAATTAAAAAGTCTTTTAAAAATCCCTTAAACCTTTTTTAAAGTTTGTTTAAAGCGCTAATTTTAAAAGCCGCCTTTAAAAGGGTTAATCTTAAAGTAAATTTTTAAAAGCCTTCTTAGATTTTATTTAAAAGAAAAATTAAATATAGCGCTACTATACTATGCTTTACGGCATAAAGATAAGGGGATAAAGCGCGGACTAATTACTACTAGTTAAGACTAGTACTATAAATTAATTACTACTAATTAAAGCTAGTACTATAAACTAATTACTGCTAATTTAGCTAATATATTAAACTAATTACTATATATAAACGTATATAAGGGTTTATAGATAGTTAAAAGCTTATCTTTTTAAGGTATATTTAGCTACTTTTTACTTAGTTTTTTAAGCTAATTTTAAGGATCTTTAACTATACTATCTAGCTATTTATTATTTATATATAAATAAACTATAAATATCCTTGTAATATCACTTAATAAACTAAGTATAAGCCTAGTTAAAAACACTATAAACTATAGTTAAGGAAATCCTTTAAATATTCTTAAATATCCCTTATAAATCGCAGTAAATTCTATCTTATATTTTTAATGTGTTTTCTTAGTTAAAAACAGGCTAAACTATAGTTAAGATATCCCGCGGAAATCCTTAGATATCCCTTTAAAATGCTAGCGGAATCCGTTTAATAGCTTTTATAATGTCTTTTATAGTTAAAAACGTTATAAACTATAGTTAGATAGCCCCCTTAAGTATTTATAGTTATATCTTAAAAACCTTAGTAAGGTCCGCTTAGTAATGATTATTGCGTTTTTTAAGCGAGCTTTTATAGCGCGTGCTTTAAGTATTTCCGCTATAAGGTTTTATAAAAGCTCTTTAAGAGCTAAGTAAAGAGTTTAAGTATAGCCGCCTAGATTTTATAATATACTATAAGCTTTATAATCTTTTTTATAAAGTAAAAAAAAAAAATCTTCGCTTTAATAACTTTAAGAGCTAATAATAATATAAGTCGCTTTAAACTTTTTAAACTTTTTATATTTTCTTAGACTTTTTCTTTATAAAGAAATTATTTAAGCGTTTTTATAATAGGAAAAAAAAAATTATTTAGTTAAAAGATCTTTATATAATTGCTGCTTTTATAGTTTTTTTTTTTACTTTTAAAGCACTTAAGGCCTTTTTTTATAACTTTAAACTTTAGTTTAAGATAGTTTATATTAATATAAACCTTATTTTTCTCTTAAAAGAAAAGCTTTTATAAGCTACTTTAATAAGAGCTATAGTTTAGCTAAAAAGGTTTATACTTAATTTCTTAGTGATAGTAAAAAGAACTTATATATTACTTTATATATAAATTATAAAAAAAGCTATTATATTAATTACTTTTATATAGAAAAAGACTAAATTAAAATAAGAAAGCTAAAAAGAGCTAGTATAAAAGCAACTTAGGGCGTATAAGCTACTTTATAATATTAAATCGTAGTTTTAAAATAAGTTTTAACTTATTTACTTTTTTAATCTTTTATCTTTTTTTAGTTCTTAAGATTAAGAAACCCTTTTTATTAACACGCTATAAAGCAAGCTATAAAACGCTTTAATAATAGACTTACTACGCCTTATAGCGTAAGGATAGGGGGATAAGGCGCGGACTAATTAGTACTAGTTAAGGCTAGTACTATAAACTAATTACCGCTAATCGGGGCTGGTACTACGGACTAATTACCGCTAGTTAAGCTAGTATAACAGACTAATTACTATACGTAAACGTATATAAAGGTTTAAAAATAGTAAAAAGCTTATTTATTCTTTAAGGTATAGCTAGCTACTTTATACTTAGTTCTTTAAGCTAATTTTAAGGATCTTTAATTATACTATCCTTTTATCTATTATTAGTATATAAATAAACTATAAATATCCTTATAGAATTACTTAATAAACTAAGTATAAGCTCGGTTGAAAATACTATAGACTATAATTAAGAAACTCCCTTAAATATACTTAAATATTCCTTTAAAATCGCGATAAAGTTTATCCTATATCTTCCGGTATGCCTTTATAATTAAAAATAAGTTAAACTATAGTAAGGATATTCTACGGAAATTCTTAAATATCCTTTAAAGATATTAGCGGAATCCGCTTAATAGTTTTTATAGTATCTTTTATAGTTAAAAACGTTATAAACTATAGTTAAGTAGGCTTTTAAGCCTTTATAATTATATTTTAAAAACCTTAGCGGGGTTTAATTAGTAATATTTATTATATCTTCTTAGGCGAGCTTTTATAGTGCGTACTTTAAGCATTCTTATCGCGGGGTTTTATAAAGCTCCTTAAAAGTAAAGTAAAGAGTTTAAGTATAGCTATTTAGATTCTATAATAACTCCCTTAAGTAAGAAAGAAAAGCTAACGTCCTTATTAGTTTAAAGTAAAAATAAAAAAGAGGGGGCGCTAAGTAATAGCTTTATAATAGCGTCTTTATATTATATTAATAGTACGCTATCTTTATCTTTTTAATAAGTTTTTTTAGCTTATTTAGCTAATAGTAGCTAAGTAGCTAAAGATAGTTAATAAGCGGCTTTTATTATAAATCCTAACCTCCTATTTAGTTATATATCTTTATCTTTCTTAAGGCAATTAGCGCGTTAAGCTAAAACTTATAATAAAGTTTTTTAACTTTCCTTTAAAGTATATATCTAAGCACTTATTAAGTAATAAAAAGTCTTTACGCTAAAGAATATTTAAATTCCTTAATAAGATATATTATAAAAAACTAGCTTTATTTAAGCCTTATTTTATATTATTATCTTACTTACTCTTTATACCGTTTTTTTAATCCTTTAGTTAATTTCCTATACTACTTACTAGCTTTATAAGCCGCTTATAAGCAAGATATTATCTTTTACTTACTATAGCTATTATAGTTATCCCTTGCTTTTTATTGCTAAGCTTTCTAACTTATTATCCTTTTTATATAGCGCTATTACTTACGCCTTTCCGCTAACGAATACGCGTTAAGCTATTAAGAAAGTATTAAAGTAAGGGTAAGCCGTCCCGCTAATATTAATAAGTATAGTTAGTATTAAAGTATTAAACGTTTATATTGCCGCTTAAAAGCGGGTAATAAGGTCCTTAATAGCCTTAGTACTTAACTCCTTACTTTTAAGGTTTAAAACGTGCTTAATAGTCTTAAAACCCCTTTTTATAAAAAGGGCCTTAAATATAAGAATATAAAGCGCGTAGTTAGTACGGCTAATAAGGCGGATATTAAAGCTTAGGAATTTTATTACTTAGGTTAAAGTTACGTCGCGTTTAGACTTTTTGCGGGCTTATAAGCAGAACTTAGTATAGTTTATAACTAGATAGAAACTTTTAATTATTATAATCTTATCGCTAGAGTATAGGCCTACGAAGCTAAGCTTATTAAAGATCGTATTAGTTATTATAAACGGCTTTTATAAGATTAAACGGCGGAATATATCGCGAGGTTAGTTATTACTATCTCTTCCGGTTAAAAAGGGATAGCGGATAAACTATAGTAAAGCGCTTATATACCTTTATATAGCTAGGCTAAGTATAGCGGCGGGTAAAAAGAGCGTTCGCTAAGCGGGACTAAATAGGTCTTTAAGGCTTATAGCGGCTATAAGCTAAAAGGGGGATTTTATAATATAAGCTAGACCGCGTATAAAGCGAGATAAGGTTTTAGCTATAATAGCTTAAGACGCCGCTATAAACTTAGCTATAAACTAATTAAGCTAGGCCTTAAATATATAATTAAAGATAGCGTAGATATTGTTTTAGTCGTTTAGCTAAAGCGGGTTTTTATTAGCTACGGCGGCTACTATAAGTCTTAAGACTATAATAAGGTTAGCTAACTTAAAAGCGTTAAGTATTAGCTAGTTATTTTACTAATAAAGATTTCTAGCTATACTTTAAAAAATATATAGGCGGTAAGGGCTTTTAAATAGTAAGAGCTAAGTAAGAGGTATAGCTAAGTTATTATAAAACCGACTATTTAAACTACGCTATAGTATAAGGCTAAGAAGCGAGTTATTTAAGTTAAGTATTTAAAGAGGGTAATATAAGCGGTCCTTTAAAATGCTATAATTTATATCGAATCCGTTAGCTTAAGCGCGGTTGCGGAAAGCGGTATAGGTTTATATAAAAGCTTAAACTTAAAGGTTTTAACTTTTACTAAGGGACTTAAAGCTATAAAGGATAGCCGCCTTATTTTTATAAAGCTTAAGCGCTTACTTATATCTTTTAAATTAAAGGTATAAGGGCTTATAGGAAAGTAAGCTAAAAAAGTAGTTATAAAATAGCTAGTCTTAGCTATAAAAGACGTTAAACAATAAAAAGACTTAAAATAAAAGTATAAAGATTATAAGCTTTAAGTAAAAAAAGTTATATATATAGGAGTAAGTAAGGTATAGTAAGTTATAGCTAGCGGTAAAGGGAAATATAGTTATAAAAAGAAGAAAGGAAAGGAAAAAGGGTAAGTAGCGGAGATAATTTAAATAAGTATACTATAAAGCTAAAAAGGCCTTATTACTTAAGGTAAATAGTAGTATATTATTATTAAAATAATTAATTACCTTAAGTATAGTAAGTTATAGTTTTTTATAACTTATAGTAGCTTTTAAGTCTTATACTTAAGCTTAACCGCTTAATTCTCTTAGTTAAAGAGTTTTATATTAAGTTATAAAAGCCGCGCGTTATGCTTTTATCTAACTTACTTAAGTAATTAACTTTTCTTATACTTTTTTAAAGGCTTTTACGATCTTTAGTAAGAAGACCGCTTTTTAGTTTACTTATAAGTTATAGCTACTTAGCTAGCTTTTTTAAGCTATAAAAAACTCCTTCCTTAGCTTTCCGCTATCTTTTTTAATTATATAGCTTTATAGGATTTATTTTACTTCTTACTTATTTAAGTAAGGTATTTCTTTATCTTAAACTAAGCTTAAGCGTATAGCTAGCTTATTTGCTAAGCGTAGTTATACTATTAAAACGACTAAATAAATATTAAGAGACCTTTTTATATTTAACTAGTATATAAGCTATCTTACTTTAGCAGTAACTTTAAACGGCTTAGTACGTCTTTTTTAAAGCTTTGCTAGTTTACTATCCGCGATATAGTAGCTCTTATTAAGCTATAGCTAAACTTAATCGCTAGGCTTAAATTTTAATAAGCGGTATTTTTTATTATATCTATCCTTTATTATAGCTTTAGTATAAGCAATAGCTAACTTAGCTTCTTTTTATAAGACCTCTTAGTTTCGTAAGTATAAGTAGTTATTAAAGACCTAAAGGCTATTATCTATTCTTATTTTTATAATAAGCTTATTAAAGGCTATATAAATTATTAAGGAGAAGGAATTATTAAGGCTAAACTAAAAGACGATTAGTATATTAGTTTAGTATAGGTCTAGGAAATTAGCGGTAAAGAATCGTAGCGCGATTTTTATAGTTTAGTTTCGCCTTTTTAATAAACTATTAGTTTAAAGGTACTAAGTAATAAATATAAGAAGCTTTAATTTAAAGGCTTGCTATAAAGTCCGCTAAAATACTAAAGTAAACTTTACGTCTTAGTTAAAGATTATCCCCTTTAAAATCCCTTAATTAATGCGGAGTAGCTTAGTATATAATACTTATATATAGTCTTTTGCCGTAAACTAATTATTGCCTAAAATAAGGAGAAATACTTTTAAGAATTTATTAGTTATAGTTAATAAGGTATTAAAGAAGTTCTTTATAAGATCTTTTTATAAGGATTATTTAGCTTAAACTATTAAAAGCCTAGTAATAAACTTTATCGCTATTATATAATATAAAACCGGCGGGCTTTAAATTAAGATAAGCTACCTAAGCGTTTTACCTTAGTTAGTTTAGTTATAATAATAAGTATTATAGCTATTTATAACCTCGTTTATATATTTACTAAGCTATAGGATTTAGAAGCTCTTAAATAGATCTTATTATATATAGGTGCGGCTAGTATAAAAATATTTAGTATAAGCGTCTTTAACGATCGCCTTAGTATAAGTCTTAAGGATATATAGTCTTTAGCGTTTATCGTTTTTTATAAAGTATAGTAACCCTTATAACTAAAGGAATAAAAGTTTAAGGATACTATCCTTATTGCTAAGTTATATTATAATCTTTACTTATTATATATCCTTTATATATCCGTTAATATTTTTTAGTAAAGCGGCAATTTAATTAATACTTCCGTATAAAGGAATACGCGGTCCGTTATCTTATTTTCTTAAATACGTTTTAATTCCCTTTCTTAGTTTAAGGATACTAGCCTATCGTCTTAGTATAGTAAACGTAAAAGAACGTCCGATATAACGTTTTTAACGCTTAGGATATAGCATACCTTAAGCGGGAATTAGCTTAAGTATTAAGACGCGAGGATTAACTTATAATTAAATTTTATATTAGTAAAGAATAAGGATTTTTAGTATATAATTTTATAGTACTTATATAGTTAGTAAAGATAACTACTTATAGCGTTCTTATAAATAGTATTATAGTACGTAACTTATAAACTGCTTATATTAAACTAGCTACTTTAAGTTCTATAAGCTAATATTAAGGTTCTCCGCTTTAAAAGGCGCGGCTTAAGTAGATAATAAGCTAAACCTTAGTCCGGGCTAGTAGTATCTTTTTATCTTATTTTATACCTTTCTTTAAGTAAAAAGCTATAGCCGCTACTTTATATTCTTAGGATATATCGATTTAAATAAATAGTTATTAAGCGGGGTTAAAGTAGTAAATTATTTAAAGCTTAGTAAGTTTTTTAGTTAAAATCGCGAAGGCCTTTTCTTTTTTTAAAGTAAGCTAAAAAGCGACTTTTATAGTATATTAAGCTTAATCTTAGCCCCTTAAAGGGACTCCTTTTTCCTATCTTACTTAAAGTAGCTTTATCTTTCGTTTTTATAAGATATCGACTTTCTTAGCGAAATATAGGACTATATAGTATAGCTACTTAATAAGGCCGATTTATTTCTTAAGCTATTAAAGGTTCTTTAAAAACGCAATATCCTTTAAAGCTTATACGCGTTTATTTATATTTATTAAGCTAATAGTATTTACCTTAAATCTAAGGAGCTATATAAATAAGGATACTAAGAAGGACTTAAATCCGGATAAGGTAGTATTATAATTATAAAAAGCGCGGAATATAGCCTTTAAATATTAAAAGTATTTTTTAGGTATATTAAAGTAAATAATAATATTGTTAATATAAGCCGCCGCGTATTTTTAGTATTTACGGAGGACGTTATCGATAAACCTTTAAACGTATACCGGGGAGTTTTTAAAGCCTATAAGTATTATTAGTAATCTTTTTAGCCTATAATAGCTTATAACTATAACTCTTTCTTAGTAGTCTTAATAAACTAAAAACTAATAAAAAAAACGATTATACGTTTACTATATTAATAAACTTCTTTCCTTAAAGGCGTTTAATTATATCGCTTTAAAGGGGCATTAAGTAAGCGTTTAAAGTAATAATAGCATTAATCCTTTTTAAGTTTACGACTACTTATCTCTTTTCCTTTTTATTTACTATCTTTTATATTATAAATACTAGCGCCGTAAACGGGGTTAGCTTATAAACTCGTTTTAATCGGCTTTATATTATTAGCTAGCTAAATATTATATTTCCTACTTTCTTATCCTTATCGCTTAATAGGTATAATCTTAATATTACTTATTAGTATTACTATCCTTTTACTAAAAAAAATACGTATATATTTAGATTTATTTATATATACCACTTCTTTATCTCTTTAAAGGCGGGGAAACGATTAAAGGATATCTTAGACTTTTAATACGTATTTTAAGTCCTTAGCGTAAATCCGGACGCCCTTATTAGTAGTAAGTTTAAGTAGGTATTTAGTTCAGCCAATTTTAAGCTTATAGTTTACTATAAAATCCTTTTATAAGAAGTCTTTAGCGGGGTTTATTTTATTTAGATTTTCTATAAAGGCTTTCGCTAAACGAGTAATAGCGTTAACCTCCTTATATAATCGAAACTCCTTATTAAGGTTTATAATTATCCTTACTTTTTAGCCTTAGTAAAGTACTAATAATGCCTTAAAATAGTTTATCGCTATAAAGCTCTTATAATCCTATATTATTATTTAAGCGAGCTTAAGGTCGTTAGGGAAAAATATTATATTATGCCTTAATAGTAGCGCTTAGACTTATATAAGTAAGGTATAGGTAAAACTAGCTAGAATTATTATAGTAACTAAGTAGATTACCTATTTATATATTACTAGTCTTAGCCGGACTATCTTAACTTTAGCTTTAATCCCTTTATAAGCCTTAATCTATAAAACTAATATAAAGTTAATAAGGTCCCCTTAATAAGGAACTAAAAAGTCTTAACTAAGTAATATATTAGCCGCTAAGCGTTTTACTATTTAAGCGCTAATCCTTACCTTTATAACTATAAGTCTACTATCTAGCCTTTTTAGTATATATATAGTAAATTTTACTTATTTAATAGTAGCTATCCTTCTTACTCCTTAAATAAGAATTTTTTAAGAAGAGTTTATAATTACGTCTTAAAAGGTCTTTACTAAGTTAGCTTAAATAAAGCTTTAGTTTACCCCGGTATTTATATAGGCTTTAATGCTTATCCTAGGCCCTTTTATTTTATAAATTAATAAGTATATATAGGTAAATCTTAATAGCTTATTAAGGCTTAATAGCTAAATATTAAAGGAAGCCTTAACTATTTAAACGCTTTATAGCTTTTAAATAACTACTTCTTATACGAAGCTGCGTTTTTATATAGCAACGTCTTAGTTTAGGTTAAAGGGGTATTTATCTTTAATATATTAATAAAGCTTATTCTTTAAGGGGAATGCTTTGCCGTAAAATCTATATACTTTATCGGCCTCTTAAACTAAGTTTATTATAGTATAGATTATAGTTTTCTTTAAGCTTTTATTAGTATTTAACTAAGCTCCTTTTATATTATACTCTTCGTCCTTTAAATAGTTATTAGTCTTTATTATAGTTCTTTTTTTAGTTATAAAGTATACCCGCTTTAGCTTTAGTATTAGTAAGAATATAGTCTTAAAGGTTCCTTCTCTCTTAAGCTAAAAGACCTTAGCTTATATTCTTAACTATTTAAATAGGTTTCTCCTTTAACTTAGTAAGCGCTATAAGGCTTATAGTATATCCGCTTTTACTAAACGGTTTAAGAATATAACCCGCGGCCTTAATAAGCTCTTAATAGATAGCTAAGGCGTCTTAAACTATCCTTAAAGTATATATAAGGTATAGCTAATTAGCCTTCGCCTTTTTATAGGTTAAACCTATTTCTTTTATATTAATAAGTACTTTTAAGATCCTAAAGTATATTTAACTTATAGCTAAGGAAGAATTTCCTTATATTTATTAATTTCTTTATTAATATCCTCGTTTTTTATTAAACGTTATAAGGATTCTTATAAATAGATATCTAGCTTTTAGTAAATTACTATAATTAAGTAGTCTAGCTAGTAAAGCGCGGCCTTAGCTTTATATTATAAGCATAATATTTAAGATTTAAAGTTAAATCTTATTGCTATATCTTTAAAAGTAAAGTGCTTTTTATTAAGTGCTTATATTGCTATATTTAAGCGGAATTTTAACCGTTTTTATAAAGCGGAAATCTATTAGCTTAGTCTAATGCTAAGCTTACTAAGTTTTTCTTATTATAGTTTTAAAAGGTCCTTAAATACTATTCCGCTATACTTCTTTAAAGGAAAGAGGGCAATTAAATAGCTAATTTGTCTATATAGGCCTTATCTTTATTAGCGCTTTAGCGGATAAAGTTAATAAAACGGTTTACTCTTTAAAACATATTAGCTTTATTATCTTCTTCAATTCTATTATAAAATACTTTTAAAGGTCTTAATAGGTTAAATCTCCTTATATCCTTAGCTTATAGTTAAGGTTTTTCTTAAAGCTTAGTAAGTATATCTTTTTTTCTTAATATTTAAAAGAGACTAAGAAATTATTTATTTAATATTATTACTATTCTTACCGGAGGGCTTAAAGCTATACTTAGTTTTAGTATTTACGCGCTAAAAATAAATAGGTTTAGCCCGCTAAGGGTATCGCTTACCGCGTTCTTATCGCTTATTATTAAGGTCTTAGTCTTAATACTCTCGCTAAGCACTTAACTTTCTATCTTATACGTATCCCGGAATTTAATACGCCGCGGGGCCCTTAGTATAAAAGGCTTATTTTTATTAATTAAAAGTCTTAAAAATGCCTTAATTAGCGCGACTATAGCGGATAAAGCTAAATAATAATACTAAATAAAGAAACTACTAAGTATCCTTTAAAGCGGATTTTTAATTAAGGCCCTTAAGCTAAACTTTATTAATAGTATATAGTGGAAATATCCGCTAAGCTTATTATCTTAAGGAAAGAGTAACTTTATTATAAGCTTAATTTAAAAGGTATTTAGTAAGCGGGGAGCCGGATAGTTTTAAGGTTAGCCTATCCTTACTTTTTCTATTTAAATAATAATTAATCCGTTTAAGTAATACTAAATTTAGTTTACTTAATTATATAGGTTTTATCGTTTTATAGTTTATCCTTTATTAGTATTTTAAAAGCGGATTACCTTTTAAAGGGTAGTAGTCTTAGTTTAGTTAAGTAAGACTTATTTTATATCTTATTTAGCTTTATAGGCTATTATAGTATAGTACCTTAAAAAAAGGTAAGGGAGATTATTAAACTAGTATACTTAGTAAGCTATAGCCTTTTTCGCTTTTACGGCCTACTTATCTTAAAGTTTTATTATAAGCGCGTTAAGGAAAAGGTGCTTATTATTAAGGTTAAACTTAAAAGCTAATAAGAGCTTTTTATAAAAGAAAATATCGTTAAGTATTTAACTTCTTATAAAATAAGTACTTGATCGTGCGATATAGTTGCTTTTAGCTTAGCAAAAATTTAAGGGATTTTTATTTTAATAAGTAAGAGTTATTATTATTTACTATACTTTATAATATAAAGATAAGGGGATAAGGCGCGGACTAATTACCGCTAGTTAAGGCTAGTATTATAAATAAATTACCGCTAGTTAAGGCTAGTACTATAAACTAATTACCGCTAGTTAAGCTAATATAATAAACTAATTACTATATATAAATATATATAAAGGTTTAAAAATAGTAAAAAGCTTATTTACTCTTTAAAGTATAGCTAGCTACTTTATACTTAGATCTTTAAGCTAATTTTAAGGATCTTTAACTATACTATCTTTTTGTTTATTATTAGTATATAAATAAACTATAAATATCCTTATAAAATTACTTAATAAACTAAATATAAGCTTAATTAAAAACACTAGAAAATATAGTTAATAAATTCCCTTAAATATCCTTAAATATCCCTTAAAAATCGCAGTAAAGTTAATCTTATATCTTTTAAGGTGCTTTTATAATTAAAAATAAGTCGAACTATAATTAAGATATCTCGTAGAAATCCTTAGATATCCCTTAAAGATACCGGCGGAATCCGCTTAATAATTTTTATAATATCTTTTATAGTTAAAAACGTTATAAACTATAATTAAGTAAGCTCTTAAGCCTTTTTAGTTATATCTTAAGAACCTTAGCGGGGTTTAACCGGTAATGTTTATTATATCTCTTTAAGCGAGCCTTCGTAGTGCGTGCTTTAAGCGTTCTTATCGCGGGGTTCCGTAAAGCTCCTTAAAAGTAAAGTAAGGAGTCCGGGCGTGGCTATTTAGATTCCGTAATAAGACTTAAGCCGGACTTTTATAGTAAGAAGGCTTAATAATAAGCGGTATAAAAAGAAAATAATATTAAGTTAAAGAACCTAAAGACCGGAATAAATAAAGTAAAGCGGACTTTTTAAATAGCTTAAAACTAATAAACGTAGGACTTAGAATTATAATAAGTATTAAAAATAAACTTTTAGCTTAAAGCTAAAGACTCTTTTTCTTTTATTATTTATATATCTTAGTAAGAGAACTATGCTAAAGTTTATAGTAGCTTAAAACATTATCTCTTTTTAAAGTTATTAAAGAAGATTTTAGTAAAGCAAAATAACCTACCTCTTAATAAGAATAAATTTAAATAAAGGTAAAAGCTATATTAAATATAAAACAATATAATAAAAAACTACTAAATTAAAACTAAATACGTAAAATATAATATAGTAAATTTAGATAATAAATTCCCTTTTTAATTCCCTTAAAAGATTTTATTTATACTTTTTAGTCTTAGTAATATACTTTTTAACCCTTATTATTAAACAGCTAAGTATACTAACTACGTCTTTTTTATTATTTTTAACTAGTTTATTTGTTCTTAATCCTTTATATAAATAGTATTTATTATAATTTAATAGCTAGGATATTTTATATTCTTAAACAAGACAAAAGATACTTTAAATAATAATACGTAACTTAACTTACTTTTACCTTATAGTTTCTTTATAGTTTAGTCTCCTTTTTATAGTCTTAATACTAATAATATTCTTTTTATATTTAATAGAATTCTCTTTATAATTTATACCTTAAGTTTAGTATTTACTATACTTACTTTAAAGAATATTTTTTCTTTTTAATTAAAGGAATTATTAACTTACTATAACAAATATATTAAAACTTTATTAAATATATAATTAAAAAGGAACCCTTTATATAAACTTAGTTACTAAAAGCTTAAAAAGATACTTATTATAAAAATACTACTTTATAAGTAATCTTAAGTATATAAAAGGTACTAATATCTAATAAAGTATATACCGCTAAATATATAGAAGTAGCTAAGAAAGTAAATACCGCTAGTTATAAGTATATAACTATTTTAGTAAATAATATTAGTTATAAAGATAAACGATATAACTTAATAGTTAAAGACGGCTAGTATCGATATAAGTAGTATAAGCTAAATATAACTATATATAGCTTAAGATAGCTTCGGCTAGCAATAAGTACGAAGAGATTTATAATAATAAATTAATATCTTATATAAAGCTAAAGTAAAAAAGCTCCTTTTAAAAGAGGATAAAATTCTTTAAAAGGTTTTAAGATAAGAAATATCTATTTAATAAGCTAGTTATAAGTAATAACTAGTATATTACTTAGTACTTATAAAAGAAATACTTAAGAGGACTTTTAGTAGCTAAATAAGTAGTTAAGCGACTTTATAGGTTATATAGGGTATAAGTTTTAAATTAGTATTTAAAAGTATATAAAAGGAAAGTCTTTTAATAGTAAGAAATAAGTATAAAAAGAGGTCTTATTTTTCTTTTAACATTTTTTTTTAGCTAGTTTTAACTTTAGAAATCTATATAATAAGATATTCTTTACTTTATTTACTTTTATCTTTTAAACTAAGTATTTTGTCTCCTTTTTAATAATAAATTATAACCTTAAATAAATTAAGCTATCTTTACTTATTTACTACTTAGTATTTAAGTAAAGTAAGTATTTTAATAATATAAAACCAGCTTATAAGATAATTTTAACTTATAAGTTTAATAAAAGTTACTTAGTATATGAAATACTTAGTAGGCCCTTTTAGCTATATAAAAGGTATTTATTATAATTAAGTTTATTTAGTTATAATAAAAAAATAAAGAATATCTACTTTTGCAATATTATAACAAACTAGTTAGTAGTACGCTAAGTTAAAGCATTTAAAACTTACTTTAATAAACCTCTTTATAGTTAGTTTTATTAACAGCTCTTAAATCTTATACTAAAGAATTAGCTAAGTTATAAAAGTTTATTGCTTCCTTTAAAGCTTACTTTTAGTTTAACTATATTATTATTAATTAAGAAGAAGTAAAAGTTATATTTATATTTAGTTGCCTTTAAAGCCTAGCCGCAATATAGTTTAAACCTATTTAAAAGGACTATATAAATAATAGCCCTAAAGAAAAGAACTTTTAGATAAATAAACATTTAAGCAACTTTAATACTTATAAAGAAGCTCTATAAAAAACGTTTAAAATAATTAATAAGTAATAATTAGTAAAGCATAAGTTAAAAAGCCTTTAAAATGTTACGTTTTTATTAGCTTATAAAGCCTGATTTTTATTAATTACCTTTAAGCTAAAATAAAAGAATAATACTCTTATAGCTACCTTTTATAAAGGACTTAAAAAAAGAGGTTAAAGATAAAATTTACCGCTTAAATAAGCTAAAGACCCTTTTAAACTATATTAATTTAGCGGTCCGGATAAACAATAAGTAATTAAAATGCTAGCAGTAAAAGCAAACACCGTTTAACCCTTAGTAAGGTTATAAAGAGAAACTATAAAAAGTAAAAACGCGACTTTAGTAACTTAATAAACCTAAATACCCTTAAGGCAAGCTTACTAAAGCCTGCTAAAAAAAGCCATTTAATGCTTTAATAGCTAAAAGAAAGGCTATATTATAGAAGATTATATTAAGAGAAAGAATTCTTTTCAGGGAAAGGTTTTAATTTAAGACAATAATGCCCTTTTAGCTTATAATCTATAATATCTTGAAGTACTACATTTTACTAAAGATACTAAAGAAATTAACGTAAAGCTTATTATATTAACCCTTAGTTTGTTTAAGACTAATTTGCTTTTAAAAGGGCTAATAAAAGAAATTCTTTATATTAAGGAGGAAGTATACTTAAACGATTCGCAGAAAAATGCTTTTAATATACCGAAAGACTATTACCTTATAAAGTCCTTATAAACTATAAATAAAGATAACGAAAACGCTCTTTATATTAATATTAACGTTATACTTTTTAATATAAAAAAAGACTATAGCCTAAAAGACTTAAAAAAAACGAAAATGTTATTTAAAAAAACATATTAATAAGCCTTATACTCCTTTTATAAAATCTCTTAATATAGTTATAACTATTAAGAATAAAGTATATAAGTATTTTTCTTAGACTAAATACTATACCGACAATTACTTTATATACTTTTTAAATAAGTAAGGAAATAGTTAGTTTCTTAAACTAAAGAAATTCTTAAATAAAAACGCTATTATAATTAAAAAGCTTACTATTAATATTAAGGCTTTTATTAAAGACCTAAAAGATAGTATTAAAGCTAATAAAAAGTAAGTTATTTTAACGAAGTAAAGGTAAATTACCTTAAAATAATAATAATTTAATATATAAGTAAAAGCAATATTAAATATAAAAGGTTATAAAGGAAAAAACTATTTAATTAAAGAGTAATAAGAATAATTAAACCTAGAATAATCTAATAATAAACTCCTCTCTTATTTTCTAAAAAAGAATTTAGTTATAATTCTAAGTTTTAATAATATGCCCTTTAGTTCTTATTATTAAATAACTAAGTATACTAACTACGTCTTCTTAATTATTTCTAACTAATTCTCCCTATTTTTAATCTTCTAATTAAATAGTAATTATTACTATTTAATAGTTTAATTCTTTTATATCCTAGAGAAAGATAAGAAATACTTTAAATAATAATAGATAACTTAACTTACTTATATAACATAGTTTCTTTATATTTTAGTCTTCTTATTCTTAGTCTTAACGCTTATAATAACCTTTTTATACTTCATACAATTTATTTATTATTTACACCTTAAGCTTAGTGCTTATTACGATTGCTTTAAAGTGTATGCTATTCTTTTTATTAAATTATATAAAAAACACTTATAATCGGATTAAGATTAAATAACTTTTCCTTTTTAGGATTATAATAAAACGATTATTATAAGCTTGAAAACTTATAACTTAGCTTTAATAAATAAGATTTTAAAGCTAAAAAAGATTATATATCTATTTTAACTTATGTTACTAATTTAATAAAAAATAAAAACAACTTTAAACAATAAAATAATAAGCTAGCTTAAAAGCTTGTAGAAAAATAAAGATTTTATAGTTTAGTTAGAAAAGATGTTTTATAAAGATATAGCAAGTCTTAAAAAAGAAATTATGATTTTTATAATAAGAGTATAAAGTTAAATATACTTATTAAAGTTAAAAGATTTTTAAACGAAATATTATAAAATCAGCTAAAAAAATAGTAAAGGGAATAAAAACTTAAAAAAGAAAAACAAAATTACTTTTAATAAAAAGAGTTATTTTAATAACAAAGTAATAAGAAGCTATAAATTTATTTAAGATTTAGTTACTTAAGCTATAAATAGGCTAAATAACTTAAATATATTAATTCTTTATAAAGAATTAAGATTTACTAAAAAGTTAATAAATAAAGCAAAAAACTAATAAGCTTAAAAATAATAACGCTATTTCCTAAGATACAGAACTTACTTATATTAAATAATAATTCTTAAAGTATAAAATTAAACCTTTTATTAAAATTAAAAGCATATTGCTTAAACGTATAACTAAATTATAGTATAATAAGTAGCTATATTTCCCTTATATAACAGGTTAGCCCTAACGGGGCTAAAGCAGTAGTTATACTACTATTCGTTGCTATAAGGCAGCT